>CABHPR010135155.1:0-13796 GCA_902168415.1 Peromyscus melanophrys
GCTACTTCCTGTGTTAAAGTCTTTATATAGTCTCTGTTCTGCCTTCTCATTGGTTGTAAACCCAACCACAGGACTGCCTCATCACGGCCTGTTTGTATAGACCTCCAGGTGCTCTATGGTTGGTATTGAGATTAAAGGCATGTGTATCCAATGCTGGCTGTATCCCTGAACATACAGAGACTTACCTAGCTCTGTCTACCAAGTGCTGTGATCACAAGCGTACACCACCACTGCCCTGCTTTCCTATGGCTTGCTAATAGCTCTGACCCCCAGGCAACTTTATTTATTAACATACAATTAACATTTTGGTACAAAAGAAAAATATCACCATACAGCACTATTTTTTTTTCCATAGACGTCTTTCTCTTGGGGATGCTGCTGCAAGGAGCCCCCACCCTGAGGGACGGTCCTCCCCACCCCACTGTGATAAAGGGTCCACCCCACTTTGCAGGAAATACTCATGAGAGTCCAGAGTCATATTTGTTAGTTGATCCCACAACCAATGAAACTGTCAAATAAAACTGCCAGACTCTACGAATACAGCTCCAAAGCAGGGAAGCCAAGTATTTGTCTTACACCTAATTGATATGCAAATTATAAACTAATGCTTGGGGCAGCCAAATCACAGAAGGAATAAAGTCAGCCTGAACAGGAATGGCTCCACTTTCTTTTCTGTACCTGTGACTGAGGAGTATACATGCGCACTCGTCAGTATGCAGAAAGGATGACAAAGGATGTGAGTTGACAAGTCTGCTGTCTCCACAGGTCAAAGTCTGTTTGAATGTCTGCATACAGTTCATGTAAGTTGACTGTCAGGAGCCCAAATGAGCCCATCTGCTTCCTTTAAAAATCTTCCCTAGTTTCTCATTTTTGCACTAACATCATTTCTTGCAGATACTCTGCATAATTGGTGAATTCTGATTGCCTCGCTGAAATTCTCTTCTTGATACTGGTGATAATCACTGCCTGATGGGAGCATTTCACTCTCCAGCATGTGTAGTCATAATTATTTTAGATTCCTATGTAAAGTTAATCAACCCTGAAGGGGACTCCCTGCATGTCACCGTAGAGGTAACAGCTAACGTTTCTGCTATTTCATTTCATCTGATCTCTGTTGAAGGAGTAATCATCCTCTGTTTACAAAACTAGCCTGCAAAATTGGACCTATTATGTGAGGCAGAATCTGCATCTCTGGCAGATGTCTACACCTGGTTATTGATGTGTGCTGCATAACATCCTCGCAGAAGTACAGTTCCTCTGAATGAAAGAAATCTGCCCCAGGTAATGCATTTCATTCTTTATAAATTGGCTAGGAAAGCAAAGTTAAATGGGGAAGTTTTTGTATCAGCCACCTTTCTCCAGTGCTTCCCTTAGACTTTTCTTACCTGTCACGACTGCTACCAAGTAATGTTGAAATGAAAATCTGTGACATTTTCTAGAATAACACATTTTTGAAACCAACATAACATGTAATCTCAAAGTTATTTCTAGCCCCAAATACCTGCTGCTATGGCAACTTTGAAGAACTCACTTTTCAAAATATTTGGATATACTGCAAAGACTGTAAAAAATTACCAACTTTCACAAATTCTCTAATTTGAACTGAAGTCAATTTTTATATACCTATTAAGTGATTTCTGTGTACTGTAGTCTTTGTTAACTAGTTTTAGAATTTGAATCTTAGGAGATAATAAAACAAGTAGGTCGTCACTAGAGAAGTTTCTTTGTACAGTGGATGGTGGTTAACACAGAAACTCACAACCTGTCAGAGTGCAGAGAGTGTCAGTGGAGTGCTCAGCCATGAGTGGGATGGATATATATTAGCCATAAAATTTACATATGTATCCCCAAAATTCAGAGACTTTGAAGTTAGAGGAGGTATAAAAAGATTGTAAGAGCCAGAGGTTGGGGAGGACTGGAATGAAACCGTGTTTTCAGGGCATGACAGGATGTCGCATTCATGAACTCAGCAGCTGCGGTTGCCTGTACGAGACCCGCACAAGATCAAGCCAGTCAATGTTATTCCAGCATAGACAGGGAAAGGTTATGAGCCCCCACATTTAACTGAGTATCTATGAACAGGTCATGGCTTCTGGGGATGGGGAAAGTCAGTTTTCTTAAGGGATATAGCCCATGGTGAGTTGACCATACTCCACTGGATGGTCCACATACCTAGGAGTACATGGGCAGTGCACATTGAGGTTGGTGAGTTATTTTATAAAAGAAAGAACATGAAGCTGGGGGATAAGGAGTAAGAGAGTGTGTCTGAGAGGAGTTAGGGGAGACGTGGTGAATATGATCAAAACACACTGTATGAAATTCTCAAAGAATAAATTAAAAAAGAACAAGCACATTAGTACTCTGGAAACTCAAAACATAAACTTTTAAAAATATTACACATTGCTGTGACAGTGATACAGTGAGTCCAGCCTCATGCTTGTTTACATCCGAATTATGCCCAATATTTACTGACAGAGTTTTATGTTAAGTGCTTTTAGACAGTTAAGTGTTTAAGTGTTTCTAGTTATAAAGAAAATTAAGTGTTGACCCCGTGGAGTTTTATTTTGTTTTTCTTTCAGAAAACATAGGAAGTGGGGACAGGTACAGGTCAAAGGGGACATTCCGTCTCCTGCGCACTGTCACATTTTAGTGGCAGCCTCCGTTGCAAAGTTGCCCATGTTATAGCTTCAAAGGAAACTGTAGTTCTGAAGAGAGACACACAGGTGTAGAGTGTTGTTGTTACCCCAAAGTGGCTTTGTTTACTGTCAACAAGATACCAAGACCCTGAACTCCACATCAGGAAAGAAGATCTCTATAGACTTCTAGTGAGAAGTATTTTGTGAGATGGCCCTGTGGAAGGCTGCTGAGAACAAATGCTGATCAGATGGAGGAATTGATGAAAGACAAAGCCCTCACCATGGAAGCTTCCACAGTAAGCTTCTATGTGCTCTCTTGAGTTATCTTTTATTTTTTAAACCTGATAATAAACCCAGGGTAGATATTACATTTTTGTCTTGATATTAAAAAATAGAAAAACTTTGTGAATTATATATAACGTCATTATAAAAGACATGGCATTAAGAAGAATTGCTTCACAGACAGAACTGCATTGATTTCTCTTCCAGAGTTCAGACAACTTCATTCATTATCTATGAACTGTTACTCTCTTAGAATTAAAATTGGATCTGTCTGAAACAGAACTGAAAAAGGCTGGGGATGTTCCATTTTTAACATTGTCAAGAAAGAGACTGTCTTCAAGGAGGCTTGCCATCTCAGGATGTTTGCATGTCCACCGTGCTCATTGATAACTAGACAAAATTTAAGAATAACTCAAAAAGTGTAGTTTACATGTGAGCTCGAAATGAGAAGCGTCTAGGTCCAGCTACACTCCTCTTCATTCTATATTTCTACACAGAACTCTTAGAGTCAGTTTCATGACACAAATAATTTGATGATTTATGATGGCCCCTCTTTTGATCCCTTCATTTAGATATAATTAGCAGCTGAGAGATGAAGGTGAAGAGCTTGTTCAAGGGCATAGTCACTTCTGAAAAAGTTCTTGGCCTAGAAGCTAAGTTTCTGGAATATTCTTTTCTCACTTATCAAATAAAGTTGTATTGGCAGCTCCTAGACTATCATATTCTGTTCTGTTGTCTTCATCTACAGGACATTAAGCACTGGAAAAGGTCTGGGCAAAGGATAGGAGTTGGATAGTAGTCGGGGAATGAAGAATTCACATTCTAATCTGAAGATTCTCGTAGCCCACTATGGAGTAGACAATGTCTAGCAGTTTCTCCCTAAACATCTGTTAGAAATTAAGTCATTAAAATGTAATCACAACTCCCTCGGAACCATACACAGAAGAAACTCATGAAAATTCTGTTTCTAGCTAGGTATGGGGTTGCATACTAATCCAGACACTCAGAGAAGTCTGAGGGAGATCAAGTTCAAGGCCAACCTGTGCTATATATCCATACCCTGTTTCAAAATACCAAGAGCTGGGGAAGTAGCTCCATGGTAGATGAGTGCTGGCTTAGCATTCTAAGACCCTGGGTTCAACCCCAGCATGGACAAAAAGAATTGCGTTTATGTTTATACAACTGGATGGTTTTGCTTTAAAAAGCAAAATAAAACTAGGCAGCTGGTGCTGGGTCTAAGATTTTCATCAAGGTTATGAAACAACAGATCTGGAGTGAGTGGATGAACTTCAGCTTTCACAAGCTCTTTGGCTAGAATTGAAGGTTAGAATGCATAGAACACTAAGGCAAATAAGCCGACCTCATGTGTGTCCACTCCACAATTTCTAGTAATAAAGTCTTGATTTTCAGATAGGTATCTTACCTCTCAGATTATAAGCTACAGTTTCCCACTTTTGTTCTGGCCGTTTTGACCACACAAACAGTTTGTCCCTTAGCTTTGCAGGGGTCCTCAGCATCACTTCTCCTGGCATCTTAGAATGATCTTCAGGCATGGGGCTGCCTTGTGCACTTTGGGATGTTGAGCAGCATCCCTGGCCTCTGTGCGCTAGACTCCTAGAGAACCCCACTGTGCCACATTTTATCCCAATATATTGCTACAAGGAAAATATTTGGAGACATTGTCAAATATTGATGAGAGCACAAACACTCCCAGTGGAGATTCACTTAGCTAAAGGTATGTCACGGAAGCAAACTGTACAGCTTTATACGATTCTGCTTTGCTCTTACACTGTGATGACTAAAACCTGATCAGGAGAAAGTACATTATTAAAGATGGACAAAAACAAGACCAAAGGAGAGAGGGTCTATATGGTCAGAAAAGCCATCACATAGCCATGGGTGAAGGAGACCCCCAAACAGTGGGGGCTTCCTCTCAGACCCAGATTAGGCACAAACCACACCCAAACACCTGTTTCCACACAGAGATCCTTTATCAATCGGGGAAGAATGGTTAAAGTGGCTGCTTTCTGACCAGGCAGAAAACAGCAGCAAATGACCTTTTAAGGTGTAATTTTTAAGAGAAAGAAAAGGACTGGTCTGTGTTAGAGTAGACTAAGATGCTATAGTAAATGAGATAGTAGAAGAGGGAGAAGGGGAAGGGGACAGGGGAAAAAGGAAAAGGGAAAGAGATATTTGTACCAGAGGGATAACAGACTGCCTCTGGATAGAGAGGAGACAGATGTGGCACATAAGCAAATGGCAGTTGGTAAAGGGGGAAGCCCCATGTTACGATGAGGTGTTTAATTTTAATTGAACATGTTAAGTAGGTGAGTCAAAGGGGGCCTCTGATTGTTGGACCTTGGTAGTCAGCCTCAGGAGGAAGTAGCCAAATATGAGAATAGACCCGGTGGCTAGCTTTAGGAATATAATCGAAGGGTTTCTAGCAAGGCAGAAGGAATGAGGCAGAAGGGCAAGGCATGCCAGAGCCATATGCTTGAGTGGGCTAGTGTCCCTTCAATGGGTCTGCACACGTCTAGGTGTGTAACATAAGAGCAGTGTAGACTTCTAGCTCCTTCACTATTACTTGGGTATTCTAAGGAGGACAATTTCCCCACCATATCCTCAATCTCCTCTGGTGTTCTCTAGTGTGGGATACTGGGTTCCCTAATGAGGGAAACATGGATGTTTGTATTTTAGAAACTTATACTCAGTCTCTTCTGCTGTTCTCTAGTGTGGGAGACTGGGTTCCCTAATGAAGGAGACATGGATGTTTGTATTTTAGAAGCAACTGACTTGCTGCTGAGGAATCTATACTTCAAGCTGTCTCCATAGGGTCACTTAGAGTGCTTTTGTGATTCTGCACACCTCAGACTTTTAAGAGAGGCTTTGGGCATTGGGTAAGGGATTATTATTTTCTAAATCATTTTTTGGAAATTCTAAACATTCCCCTCCCAATTCTTCTTGCAAGTACACCTTCATTGTTCTTGCATGCCTTGTTAAGGGACAGCTCATGCTATGCCTTGTACTAGAGATGCTATTCAGCCAAGTATTATGTTTCCTCTTCTGGGAATAGTCATCTTTGGGGTGCAAAAGTTGAGCAATACAATTTAGACCAGTCAGCAAAACCTGACTAGATCAATATTTTGGTATCTCAAATTGCTGAAAATGATTGAGCTCATTAAAAGGAAGCTCCATTCCTACTTTATCTTCAACACACATACATGCATGCACACACGCCTGTAACCAGCATAATGCTGAGAGAGCTGACTTACTTTGATGGTTGAAAAGTTCAGTGTGGGGAGCGTGAAGTGGCATGAAGCCCTCGACTGTGTGAGATGGCACCAGGTTCAGATCCATTCTGAAATCAAACTGCTTCACCTGTTTGTGTGTTTACATTCTCCCAGAAAAATATGGAAAACCACTTTGAGCAGAGACCCAGCATCAGCCACAGTGCTGTTAAGAACAAGATTTTAACAACACAGACAACTCCATCTATCCCAGAGACACTGTCACCCAGTGAGGAAGCAGGAGGAAAGTATAATTTGCACTATTCTCAATTTTCTTTGTCCATTCTGGTCTGTGAATAAACCATGTACAGTATCTCTTGGTAAAGAGCTCACAATTAAGTCACAATATGTGAGTAATCACAATGTCACTGTAAGTTGCTATCACAGAAAATATTAAGAGGAATGAATGGAGTGGGAGAGGGATGGAACAAAATTGCTTGGCATCCCTGTGGTCTGCCAGACATCAGACCAGACAACTCACTAGAATTAGCTCTAGGAAGGAAATTACAGATGCTGGTAAGAATCACAGCATGGTAGAGGTGAAAGAAACCAGAAAGGTCCAGAAGCAAAGTCCCCAAAGCTGTGCCCAGGCTCACCCTGATGGTTGGAACAAACCCCCGGCAGGATCTAACACAAGCTGGTTGCTTTTCTCTCTTGTCATCTGTCCACACATCCCCACCCACTCAGCATTTCTAGAATCCAGGAAGCAGCGATCTGTCCTCTTCGGCAGATATTGAATAGGACATCGGTTAAAACTCAATATAAAAAATGTGAGTAAGAGTCTCCTGCTTGTCATTGGAAGAAGTGTGGACTCTTCTCCTGGGGTATCAATTGAGATATGATTTCCTGTTGTTAATTTCTGAGAGGAAAGTGCAGTAAGGAGTGAAGAAAGTAAGAGTGGCAGTTTTGGGGTACCTGCCGCATCCACTGTGTACAGCTGGGACCCTGGATGTCACATCTGCTAGGCACTGGTTAAGGATGGCCTTTTCATCACAGATTATTCAAAAGCAAATAGCAGCAGCAGCCCATGCTCACTTGGACTATCCAAAGTCACCCACTGTCTATAGCAATTTATTTGTGCTTATTATTGCCATATTTTTGAGGAAACAAAAGCTCTGGATGTAGGATACTTTCTGATGCCACAGTGAGGATATCGAAGGTCATGTTCCAGTTGTCCTGGTGCTATCAGGGTTCTCTTATTTCCCGTGATCCTAATGGCCATCAGAGACAACGATGAAGAGACAGAAAGCCCAGACACATCAGAATTGTTGGCCAACTCTGCTCACTTTTGGGAACACGTGTTCCCAAAGTGCTAAATGACGTCCTGGTTCCAAATTACAGAACTAAATATTTTCCTTAGACATATCTCACATGGCTTTTTTTTTTTTTTGCCAAAATGATTCCCATGACCCTTCGAGTCACCTCCTTTATTTATCCCCATACACACTTCTTTAGGGATGTAAAAGAATCTGGTTGAAGGCTAACGTGCAAGTATCCAGTGGCATGTCCAACAAAGCTGTTATTTTATCAGGAAGATGTGAGAGCTTGTCTCAGAAACTGAACCTTCCCAGGAATGAGTTGGAGCCTATTAGAAAATTAAAAGTATTGTTTAGCCAGGAGATAGGAATGACAAGTTTCTCAAGTGCTGGGGCTGAAGGTTGAGAGTCTCAGCCACTTGATGCATTAATGATGGAAATCTTGGTGACCACAAAGGACATTGACACAGATTCATCACTCCAAGACCAAGGAATGGGCTTACGCCATTATAGTAATCAAATTTTGAGATCTACCATGAAAGAAATTGTATTTCAATCAGCCGACACCCCAAAGGCAACTGGATTTGGTTTAGTTGTTGATTGCTTTGCAGAATCAGAGAGAGAAAATTAATTAAAGTCAATGCTCAGTAGACTTAGCTGCTATTAAACAGCATTCAAAATCTGATTTGCTTTGCAAACTGATTGAATGAAAGAACAACAGTACCTTTTTGCTTTTTCCAAATTGAGCAAAGTATATTCTTTAGCCCACTGGTAAATCTTTAAATCAAAATAAGCCAGAGAACACAGAGAAGTCAAAGTGGCAAAAATCCATTTAAAACGTACAAAAAAGACCCTACTGCAACTATTGAGGCTAGTAAATATTTCAGTGTCATGAGAGGCTGCCATGCTGAATACAGCCCATTCATGTGGGCTGTTTAGAGTCATTCAGGTAAGATGCATGCATTCCTTTCCTTCCGGCTCTCCTTTCCTCTCCTTTCTTTCTCCTCCAGTGTGCACTTAGGGGGTGGACCAAGCCTGTAAATAATTCCTGTCTACAGACCTGGGATGCTGATGCAGAAACTTCATGCATCTCTGTTACCTGTCCCATAAAATGCCAACACATTAATTACAGAAACAATGAGACCCAGACAAACCGCACTCAGATTAGTGAGACCCCACAGGTAAAACATTAGGAGACTGACTCATTTAAAAACTTTGGAAGACAGCATTTAGACCAGGAAGATGTTTTTGTTGTTGTTGTTTGTTTGTTTTATTTTATTTTAAGCCTCATTACAAAGAAGTGGCCCTCAAATAAGGGCAGAAACATCTAGAACCATATTGAATGCCTTCCATTTCTATTGATCTTTGGCCCCTTGATCAATACTCTCTTATTAAAATTTCCCTCTGGTTTGTTTGCTCTACACATGATCCAAAGTCCACCCCAAATTGCACATAAATCAAGTAGAAAATTTGGTGCAGATATCCAAGTTGTCTTTTACATCCAAATTTCAATTTAATTTGTGCACAGCATGACACGGACAAAATATGTAGATGAGTCATCTTTTTAGACTATGTGTGATGATAAAAATATGAGGCAAATTTTATTTTATATTGTGAAGTTATGTGTACTCAGGGTTGTATTTTTATGTATTAAGAGTTTATATTATTAGATGACTGTGAGATTCTTGAATATTCTTTGTGAAGTAGCTTACAGGAACAGTCAATGCCATATTGTAGTCCTCCAGCCTACAGAGTCTTTCTTTAGTACCATTGCTGAACATGTTCGTTGACTTTACCTCGCTAAAATAAATATATGAGATTATCAACTCACAAAGAGAGAAACTTTCAGAGCTTCCATTCTGTGGATGGTTGACCCATTGTTTTGGAGTTTCTGGTGGAGGTAGAGCATGGAGCAGGGCAAAGCCACTCTCAACAGGCTGAGTGAGCAAAAGAGAAGAGGAAGCTGGTCCCTACCCAAAGCCCCGAGGGCACCTTCCCAGTGTTCTACCACCTTCTCCCTGTGTCCCACCTCTTAGTTCTAAGATCTCACAACACCACGCACCACGCGGAGGATCCAACCTTTAACATTCAGACCTTCGGTGGACACTGAGCACCTGAACTGTAGCTCTATCCATTGCTGCACATGCTGGAGAGTTCCGGTTCACACATCCAGAAATACTCCTCACTACCCGAGTCTGTTGTCGAGATAGTGGCCTCTCTGAAGCACCGTGTTCCTTGCCCTCAGTCTTCCTGTGGGGGCTGACATCCCGCAGGAGATCAGAAGGTAGGAAAGAACAGAGTTGGGGTGTTTGTTGCATCTGTTTTCCTCCCTGGGAGGTCTCTCTACATTGGCAGAGCCGCTGCTGAAAGCTCCAGCTGCTGCCAGATGGCCCTTTATACATAACTGCTCTTTCTGGATCACAGTCAAGGCTCCATTCCTTTATCACCTCATGGTTGGGAGGTGGAGAGCCTGCTGCTGCTGTCACTGACCCTGGGCACAGCCTCTCATCCTGGCGCTCCTTACGCCCTATTGAGGACTTTGTAAATCGCTTTTAGTATAAATCTCCTTAAATATGTTTCTTACAATGTTCATTCAAACTGTATCTACCATTCCTTCGAATATTTTCTGTGTGACCAAAAACCTTTATTTACCCAAACTGAATGACTTTAAACATAATGAATAAAGTATACAAGGTGAAGAGAATACTGAAGGAAAAAATGACCAAAGGGAAAAATAATGAACAAGGATTAATTAGCAGATAAAATGAAAACCAGTTGGCCTTTGAACAAAGAGCCATAGACAAAGGGAGAAACCGTTTAGAAAGAAACACGTTACCTGAGAAAAGCATTTCTTTACATCCAAACAGAAAATTTTGTTATGGTAAAGAGGAGACTGTAATACAATGAATGACATCTTCAACTATCGTTTCAATAACTCACTGAAGCAGATGAAAATACCTTCCCCAGAGCATCAGCAGTTACTCCCTGACTCGTGTGATTCGTGCTAAAGGGATCTACACGGTCTGCAAGCAAACTCATTTTTTTTTATTTTCAGGGTTTAGGTGGATAGCAACGAATCTAGCTTTTAGTGGGCTCGAACTTTACCTGAGCTATTGTGGGGAGTTTGTAACATTCTGATGTATTTCTTTAAAAATATGCTTTAAATGGAGATAGTATTAAACTACCCTTTAAATACCGGAATTCCTACCGATTAGTTCAGCACTCAGCCCTCATAAGAGAAATTTCTTTGTGTAGACAGTGATGAGCACAGAGACTCACAACTGGTCAGCGTGCAGAGAATCAGAGATTGTGGAGTGCTCAGCCCTAAATGGGACATCTGTGTGCACCCCGCTCCCTACAAGACTCAGAGGCCATCACAAAGGGGAGGAAAGGCTGAAAGAGCCAGGGATAGTGGGGAACTGCTGGGAAATGGTGTTCCAGACATAACAGGGAAGTTGCGCACGTGAACTCATAGCACCTGTAACAACATGCAGAGTTTCACAAATCAAGCCGCCCCACATCCTAGTGTGTATGGGGGAGGGGCTCATGAAGACCCAGTCCTAACTGAGGAACTCTTACCAGCTGATGGCTGCTACCAGAAGAAGAATCAGTTTTCTTCAGAGCTGGCTTCAGGTAAGTTGCCCATGTTCCAGGGGATGCCCCTATACCCTGTACATACTGGCAAAAATAAGAGGCCTTACTGGGTTTAAAAAAGAGCACATAAGGCTGGGAGGGAAAAGTGGTGGACTGGTATTGAGAGAGTTAGAAGGGAGAGAGTGGGGGTGGATTTAGTCAAAATACATTATATCCATGTATGAGACTGTTAAACAATAAATTAGGTAAATACACAAATTTAATAGACTAAAAATATGTTGAGCCGGGCGGTGGTGGCGCACGCCTTTAACCCCAGCACTCGGGAGGCAGAGGCAGGCGGATCTCTGTGAGTTCGAGGCCAAGCCTGGTCTCCCAAGCGAGTACCAGGAAAGGCGCAAAGCTACACAGAGAAACCCTGTCTCGAAAAACCAAAAAAAAAAAAAAAAAATATGTTGACCCTTGTCATCACAAATAGGAAATGAGATGCACAAAGCTAGATTGAAGCTATGCAGGGTGGTGAGTGCTTTGTAATCTACCCAGTATTAAAACGATCGTGAATGGGCAGAGTGATGGGGTGGGACCGAATACAGATTGCAAACCAAGAATCCTTTAAGTTATTTTCCTTTAAATTTTTACAGGTGTTATCACAGCCCACTGGTAGGTCCTAATATCAGTTTACATTTCTAGATTATGAGTCCATACTCACCCTCTTCACAGTGGGGACGGAGCGATGTGTTACAGCTGAAAACTGTTTAAGCCTTTGTAATTTAGTATGACAGATACTACAGTCCTCATTTTACAGATTAGAGAAAAAACAATGTTATACATACACATGAAACGACCCAAGTACCAATGTAGTGATCAACTCACCAGGGCTCATAGGGGCTCATGGAGACTGGAGCGATAATCAGGGAGCCTGTATGGGTCTGAGCTAGGTCCTCTGCATGTATGTTATGGCTATTAGCTTGGTGTTCTTGAGAGATTCCTAATAGTGGAAACAGGGGCTGTCTCTGACTCTTTGCCTGGTTTAGGGACCCTTTTCCTCCTACTAGGTTGCCTTGTTCAGCCCTGCTATGAGGGTAGGTGCCCAGTCTTATTGTAACTTGTTATGCCATGTTTGATTGATATCCCTGGGAGGCCTGCTCTTCTCTGAAGGGAAATGGAGGAGGAGTGGATCTAGGGGAGAGGGGAGGTTGGGGGGAGGGATTGGAATGAGAGGAAGGAGGGGAAACCAGTCAGGATGTAATATATGAGAGAAGAATAAATAAATTATTTAACTTTTAAAAAGTTTAGAAAGGATTTTAAAAGTGGATTAGTCCAACCCTAGGTTTCTCATCTATGGAAACCCAGAATAGATAAAGCTCAAACAACCATCCTTTTCATGCCCCTTGGTTTTCATCATTTTATTCTTATGAGTGCTAAGCCAAGCAAACAAGTCCCTTAATTACATGTACATTGTGGAGGGCTAGGAACATAGCTCAGTGATAGAGCTCTTGCCCAGCATGTGCCATGCAGTGGGTTCTAATCCAGCCATGCAATAACAAATAAAGCTTTACACTGTAATGAACCTGACAACTGGAATATAATCTTCCAGCAGGGTAACACAGTCACAGCTCCTCTCTCTCCTGCGTTCTGAAGCACACGAGTGATCCTGCCCACACTGGGCTGGTGTGCCGCAGAAGTAGTACAGAGAGCTTACATCAGCTACTCAGAGCATTTAAATATTAGAGAGGAACACAGTAGTAGTTGACATACATCAGCAATATGAGAACAACGAAGAGAGATGATTGAAATCTAAGCACTAGATCATGCTACATATTCTTTCCTGACATAAAGATTATTACTATAAAATGAAAATTTTGGCAGTTGCTATAATAAAATAAATGACACATAATAATCAAAACGAATTAGGAAACACATATTGTATGCACAATCTGAGTTCAAGATTTGTTACCTAGTGCTCCACAGGCCATTATAGAGCATTCATAATTTTGTAGCTACTTATGAATGAACTAAAATATGCTTCCTCTACTATCCATTTTCTATCTCATAACTGACTTGACACAAGCTACAGTCATCTGGGAAGGGAGTCTCGACTAAGAAAATGCCTCTATACTATTGGCCTGTAGGCAAGTCTGTGGGGGGTATTTTCTTGATAATGATTGTTGTGAGAGAGTCCAGTCCACTCTGGGTGGTGCCACCCCTAGGCATGTAGGAGGTCCTGTGTTGCGTAAGAAAGCAGGGTGAGCAAACCATGAAGAACAAGCTGGTTAGCAGCAGTCCTCCATAGTCGATGCTTCAGTTCCAGCCTCCAGGCTCCCATCTTGAGTTTCTGCCCTGAGTTTCCTCAGTGATGGACTATGACTCAGGAGCTGAAAGATTAAATAAACTCTTTCCTCCACTAAGTTGGTTCTGGTCTGGTCACAGCAATGGAAAGCAAATTAGGACATTACATTGTAGGGAGAAAAATTTTATTTGGGCTCACAATATCAGAGGTTTCAGCCCCTAGCAATCTGTTCCCTTTATTTTGACCTGTGGTAGCATACACAGTGTATTTTGGTGAGAAGTGAATCAAGGGATATTTACTCAATTTGTGGTGACTAGGAGAGGAGGAAGAAGATGAGGAAGAGGACAAGGAGGAGAAGGAAGAGAGATAGAGAAAGAGGAGGGGGGAGGCAGGGAGAGAGTGAGAGTGAGAGAGAGAGAGAGAGAGAGAGAGAGAGAGAGAGAGAGAGAGAGAG
>CABHPR010135155.1:13806-42584 GCA_902168415.1 Peromyscus melanophrys
GAGAGAGAGAGAGAGAGAGAGAGAGAGAGAGAGAGAGAGAGAGAGAGAGAGAGAGAGAGATTGATTATATGGTAATTGTCCAATATTATCTTCAGTGTCTTACTCCAATGACCCAACTTCTTTCCAATAGATTCTACCTCCTGAAGATTCCAGCACTGACTGGTAAGTCCACAGCTGGTGACCAAGACTTCAATATAGAAGCATTGTATGAGCATTGCACATGAGATTCAATGATCTCATTTCAAACTGCAGCACTGTTCTTCAATGTACGTGTGATGGTTGTGGTCTTGACTGTCAACTCACTGGACTTGGAATGACCTAAGCGACATATACTTGAGGGTGCCTCCATACAGAGTTAACTCTGGGGGCACTGTGCGGGTGATATTCCCAGTGGTGGCCCAGATATTAAGTTGTTGTTAGGTCACTGGTAAAACAGTGCAGTGTGTTCCTGTTTGTTTTTGTTTCTGCCCTCTGAGCAAGCATTTCCCTGCTGTGGCCATACTCTTTGGACAGCTCACTCCACCTTTTTTGGCTTTCAAATGCAGACTTAACACCAGGAGCTTCCCAGGGAGCACCAGGCTTCCAGCACTGCACTGGTATTGCTGAAAACATACCAGGTTCTCAGCTTCTCCAGCGTAAAGACAGCACTGTCAGACTCGCAGGCCGTGTGTGTGTGTGTGTGTGTGTGTGTGTGTGTGTGTGTGTGTGTGTGTATGTGTGTGTATTATATTGGTACTGTTCTTCTAGAAAATCCTGCTTAATACAGTATGTCCATTATTTTTTAAATGGATAATTGTGATACCATATAACTAAACTGTCTTGTTTTAAAGAATTAAATAATAATTAATAAATGAAAGTCTTTGGCCTTGAAAGTGTGAAGAAATATTTCTGAAACACTAAGAGCATGCCAAACCAAGAAAGTTTGGGGATTGGTTCTGTGATGTCAAGAATGTGAATTTCAGAACCATAATCCTGCCTTTATTTCTTGCCGGCTGCGCCTCCACTTCTTCGTGTATAGCCTGAGGATTACATATGATGTGCCTCCATAGAACTGTTGTGTGGATTAACAGGCTAGCATAGGTTAGTGTAGTTGAGCTCAGTAGAAGGAACCAGCCACAGGATTACATCTCTCTGCAGACAGTCTGGGCTGCAGAGTATACCCACTGATGCCACAGTCAAAACCAGACTGGCAAACTTGTGAAGGCCAAGCACGCACATCCCATGAAATGAAGGGCTTTCCTCTCTGCTTTCTCCCCACAGCTAGGTAGAGGGGGAAACACGGCACAGGATTTTCCCTCATTCCTAAGAAGTCTCAAGTGCTATTGAGTAGATAAAAACCACTGAAAAAGTAAAGTACTCAGTGGACCCACAAGATCCCAGCTGCTAACTAGCACTTTGTCCTTTATAAACACAGTTGGGATGACTCTCAACGGGGGTGCAGTGGGTGAGGTGGGGTGAGTGTCCACACTAATCACCCTTCAGAGGAAATGACTTTTGAAACCATTGTCTAGTCTCAAAACTTAGTGTTCACTTCCTTCTCCTTAACGTTACTCACAGCAACATTTAGGAATGTTACACACCTCCCAAGTATGCGACGTCTGATATCCCAAGTAATCCTCAGTCTTCTGAAGAAAAGGTAGATTTTATTCCCCTTAGCAAGTTTTGCCTATTCTTTGCTCTGAAAGTGGTAGGGCAGCTTCAAGGCCACAAAAATTCTGTCTCACATATTAAGTCAGCAAAGGGAAGTTCTGTTTACTCTTATGCAAATTAATCATAGTGTATTGATCCTATCATAAATCATACTTTTAGAGATTATTCAATGATATTCTAAGATACAATGTAATAATGATCTGCATAAACCATAATATGAAAGTTTTCATCAGTATGCTCTTAGTTTTATGAAACATATTAGACGTATTTGTTAGTATATGTAGTGAAATGTTTGAAAGGAAATGCAGGAAATATTTTATTAGATCTATTGAGAGATGAGCAAAACTTCATTGTTACCTACATTTTGGACCAGATGTACTTAGAGAGAAACAGAAACTACTACAGCTCATGCTGTTTAAGTAATAAAGATATTTTATCCTCACAGATGTCTGGAGATATGTGGCTCTGTAACTTAGTACCTTCATAACTAAAGACTCAATTCAAGGTTTCTAATTACGGTCAGGCTGTCATTCATATTTCCAGGCTTGAAGCACCACATTCTCTTGGGATAGTGTTCCAAACAGGAAGAAAGAGAACATAACAGGCCTGCCTTCATAAAGCTCTCTCTGTTTATCAGGAAGGGGAATGCTCCCCCAAAGCCTGCTACAAACCTGGGCTTCCTTTGCATTGGCCTAAACTGAATCATATATCCTTTTTAGACAAAGATCACCCCATCTGGCAAAGATCAATTACAATACTTCCCTGGGAGCTAGGCACATAATCACTGGGAAACAAAACAGAGCAAAACAAACAAAACAAAACAATACCATTTCACCAAGGAAGACAAGGAGATCCACAATTGTATCGTCATTAATCCTGCATAACTGACCCTGCATCTTTCAATGAATGTCCCACGTAGCCTATGATGGTTAAGTATTTGACTCAGAATTCTACTTTAACTATTATAAAATGAACAAAACTACCAGAAAGATCAACCCTATTTTGAAATCAATTCATGGTGGGTTAAAAAAAAAAGGAACATAAAGAAGAACATGGTAATGTTTGTTTGGGAAGATATCTTAGTTGTAGGAGACTTGCCTAGCATGTATGAGGCCCTAAGTTCACATAGCAACACACATACACACACATACAGAGAGAGAGAGAGAGAGAGAGAGAGAGAGAGAGAGAGAGAGAGCGAGAGCGAGAGCGAGAGCAGTGTTTGCTTATGCTTCTTCAGGCAAATCTAGCAGGTTACACATGGAACTGTTGGCCATTCCATGTGTGGCACTTTCCTAATAGACATGACAGAATTCTTCCTTATAAAGAACTACAGCAGCTTGAACAGTCCATGACTTGACAAAAGATAGTGCAACAGAAAGAAATACTCTAAAATGTCTGGATGAAGAGAATGTGTTACTTGCTACTACTGGCTGTCCAGGAGCAAGATTTCCAAGACTGTTGGCTGAAGATACATGTGCCCTGCCCTAGAAAAGCCAAGAAGATCAGCAAAATGCTAGTTATCATCAGCAAACACTGAACATCTCCCATAGAGTTACTTCATGTGTGGTGCCTACACCAGCAAATGGACCTTCCTGGCCAGCTGATATGTGATAAAAACTTTTTCTGGGGAAATGCAACACTCATGGCTACTCACCCCAGATTGGGAACCCATGACAGACCAAAATACAGATACCACCAAAGTCTGGCTTGGTGAAATAAAGAATTTCATTGGGGTTACTTACAGAAGTATGGGTAAGGGATTACTTACAGGAGCAGAAATGACTCCAAGACAGCTACATCACCAAAGCACATCCCAGCATGGGTGACAGCTCACAAATGCTGAGAATCTTGAAAAACAGTGCACAGCCTGCAATCAGCTCTACAGGTTGGAGAGTGTCCTTTCTAAATAACTCTGGTCTAAACCTCTTCCAGGCAGCATGGCTGGGTTTTGCTTCTCCTAGGCAGCTGATCTGGTCTCAGAGCCTTCTTCGCTGTTTGGCTTGGCTAAGAGTCCTCTTTGTAGGTTGACCTTTCTGATTCTTCTTTGCAGCTCAGCTTTGTCTATTCTGACAGAGAACCCCAGCCTTTATTACTTACTCTGGCAAGGAGGGGCCTAGTGAATCTGGTCAGTTTCAGGGACTTCCTGAAGCTGTTTTGAGTTGTTTATCTTCCTACTTAAGGAACTTCTCTGCCAGATAGACTATTTCCATCTCAGAGGAAATTTTCACAACACCAACACTTTAACAATGTATAATGGATTTTGGGTAATTAACAAAGGAGAATTAGAATCATTAATAGTACGTGAAAAGGTCTGAAATATGTTAGAAATCTGTTTTTATCATGGTATTATTGGACCAGAAGATGATGTATATTACCAAATCCTAGGACTCTTAGGTAATTGACAGTCTTTGAAACTGACCATAATTTTCTTACTCTGATACACTAGCTGTAGGCCTGGTACCATGGTGTCACCATAACCAGATCAGCTGGCTGTCGAAATGCAGCTGAAGCTGCCAGGTCTGACACCTTTCCATAGAAAAGGTGGATGTCAGAGAGAATAATCAACAAAAATGGTGAAATTTCCTAAAGACCTCTATTGTTAGGAGGAGAGGACACCAAAATGGACAGATACCACAAGTAAAAGAACAGACAGACAAACAAAAAACTTAGAATGCATTAAGAATACAGTAGGAAGCAAGCATAGGACTTTGAAAATGAAATGGACCTTGCTCCTCTCATCCATAGCTTTCGTAAAGGCAGGGTCCTGGCTTCCCTTTTGAGCAACAGTGTATCTTAAAGTCACCATCCATTAGCACAAGAAGGTTCAGGTCATTTTATAAGAGAGCACACAGCAATGGGGGTAGGTTGGACCACATTTTTGACTGTGTTTATTGATACTTCTGAAGAACTTTTTATGGGATCTCTGTCACTCCTTTACCTAGCTTATAAAGACTGAGCATCTATATTGGGTTAGGTCCTATTCAATGGTGTGAGGCCAGTACCATATGTAGAACACAAGTCCTTTCTCTCGTGAGGAGAAATGTGGTGAACCAACCTTCCAGAGCCTAACATGTTGCTTGCTATATTCTTTTTTCTTTCTTTCTTTCTTTCTTTTTTTTTTTTTTTTTTGAGACAGGGTTTCTCTCTGTAGCTTTGCGCCTTTCCTGGATCTCACTCTGTAGACCAGGCTGGCCTCGAACTCACAGAGATCCGCCTGCCTCTGCCTCCCGAGTGCTGGGATTAAAGGCATGTGCCACTGCCACCTGGCACTTACTATATTCTTAAATCCTCAGATAGATTTCCAAAAAAATAAAGGGGGAGGGAGGGCTTTATTCGAATTCTGCTCTGTTATCTTCTTGACAAGGACTAAGTTAGAGAGAGAACTAAGAAAATCCTGAAAGGGTTGTCAAAAACAGTCACCTGAAAATCCCCTGTACAAGGCAGTGCCCTCACTTGCTAGTAAAAGAACAAGAGAAAAAGGAAGAAATTATTTTTGCCCCTTTTATGCCTTGTATCTGCTAGGAAAGACATCTTCATTATGAGATTAAAAAAATGACATAGAAGCACACCAACAAAGACAAACAAGCAAGTTGTCTTATTGAAATAATCTTGCTATGTAGAACTTTTATTTTTGAGACAAGATTTCATGGAGTCCAGACTGGCTTTGAACTCACTTATGTAGTCAAGGATGCCCTTGAACTTCTTATTCTGTAGCTGGAGTTTTCTCTGGTCCTGCCCAGCCCCACGGACCCCACAGCCACTTATAAAATAATCATGTAGAAGCTTATATTAATTAAAACTGCTCAGCCATTAGCTCAGGCCTACCACCGACTAGCTCTTACATTTAAACTCAGCCCATTTCTGTTAATCTATATGTTGGCATATGTAACATGGCTTTACCTGTGTGCTATTACATGCTGCTCCTTGGATGGCAGGCTGGCATCTCCTGACTCGGCCTTCCAGCCTTCCCATAATTCTCCTCGTTTGCTTATCCTGCCTATACTCCCTGCCTGGCTACTGGCCAATCAGCATTTTATTTATCAACCTGTCAGAGCAACACATTCACAGCATACAGAGCAATATCCACAGCATTATTCTCCTGCCGCCACATCCTGAATGCTGAGCTTAGGGGAGTGCCACCATGTCCAGTTTAACAGTGCTGGAAACACAACCAATGTCTCATGCATGCTGGGTGGGCACTCTGTCAACTGAGTTTCTTTATCAACCCTGAAGTCATATCTCTAGTGATGGTCCACATGGCAGCATGGGTGCATGTATATGATTTGTTAAACAGTCCGTCAGATAGGTCTGTGTGCAAACTATACACAAACAAAGAGCCTGCTCTGATGCAGACAGCTAGCACAAAATACCCAGCATGAGTTCCTAAAGGAGGCATTCATGTACCCCCTCATATAAAAACCATACCCAGAGCTAACCCCTTCATTCTGTTTGAGCAATGATGCAACAAAGTAATAAATTAACTGCATATGAATGAGGAATCATCATGACTTGAGGTTTTTGCCAAGCTGTCCCAACGGATGTTAGTTTTAATAATCTTGAAGATTTTTAAATAATTATTTATTTGACCAATTGGAGATTGTGTATAATAACCTTAAACTGGTAATGTTAATGATATACTTTAATTATCTCCAAGCTCTCACAGATTTTGTTGTTATCTAAAATAGCGTGAAATGTCAAGACAGTAATTAAATATTGGCTTTGGTGTAGTCCCCAGTGTGGGGATCTTGTGTCATATGTGCTTATAAATGATATTAGAAATTAATATAAATATGAAATAATTTTAAAGTATTTTAGAGATGCATTGATTACTTTCTAAAACTTAATGTATCAAATAAAATAAACACCAATCAGTTAGTCTCTTAAGCACTTCTCTGAGGAAAAAAAAGTGAGGTAGGAAGGATTAGACAAAATAAGAAAATACATCTAATAGCAGAGGCAATAGCATTAATAATTATTTGGGCAAATGAGGCCCAAGATGAATAATTCCTTATGGACCCATATAATCATCACTGGGTATAGGGAAATATCAAGGTGTGGACTGATATAACCAGAAACTATGTTTTGTTTTGTTTTTTCCTCATTTTTATTATGAAAATTTTCAAATATACAGAAACAATAGAAGACGTGTGGAAAACGCCTATGTTTTCCAGATTCTTATACAAACTCATTCCAGATGAGTTCGTATAAGAAAGAAACATGGGGAAACACTAGAGGAAAAAGATGAGAAATTCCTCAGGGTAGCTGTTTAAAACTTCAGCATAATAAACTAAAATTATTGCAAAAGCAAATGATAAGAATTGAAATTAAATACAAACTCCCATCTTCAAGCACAGTGAAATAGTAAAACACCCAAGAATCAGGAAGAAATGAACAAGATCTACCCAAAGGTAAATTTTTATCTTACTGAGTCACATAAAGGTTAAAAAAGTTTGTAAAAAAAAAAACCACACTCAACACTATACAGATGTAAATTCATCTAAAATAATGTAGATTTTTTTGCAAACTCAATAAAATACATGCAATAATTTTCACAAAAACTATTTTAAAATTTACTTCAAAGAAACTGAAGAAAATCTAAGAAAGCAAAATCTACCAAGGAGAATAACATCCAAAACATTAAAATGTTTCAAAAGAGAAATGATTAGAATAATGACACAAGAATTTCTAGGGGTACAATGGAGCATCCAGAAACAGGTTTTCATGGATGCATGAGGATTTTAGCACCTGTTAAAAGGATTTTCCAAACATTAAGGAGAGATACAGTATACAGTCAATATTGTTTGATCAATTGTGCAGCTATTTGAATACATTTCAATGCATATTCATTATTTCTAACAAATTCTAAGCAGACTAAATAATTGAGTATTTTTAAAGGTAAAATTAAATAAATCAAAAATGAAGTCCTGGTATTCTTAAACTAAAAATGACAGATCTCAGCAAAGCCAGAAACCTGTAAGTAATAGCTGAAAATAGGGATCAGTTTCACAACTAAGTTATTTAAATATTTATGTTCAATAAAAAACTTTAATCAACAAAGTAAAATAACAACATCAGTAGGATAGAAAAACATATCTGTCACATAAATTATTAAAATTTTAATTTAATAAACAAAAAGATCTTGTAGGTTAATGGCTAATTATCTCTTAGGAAGTTGAGTAAAGAATTTAAGAATGCAGGCCAATTGAAAGGAAATACAAATCAATATAATTTAAATTTTCACATATCCCTCTCACAATGAAAAGAATCTGATATATTACTTAAGGCCTTCTAAGCAAAGGCTTTAAAGTTATTAACAATACTTGACAGAGATAATATAAACTTGCTAGGTTTATAGGTCAGTCTAACTTGCACACTGTTTATCACTGGGCTGGAGAAAGTGGTTCAGCAGTTAAGAACACTGGGTGCTCTCACAGAGGACCCAAGTTCAGTCCCTAGCATCCACATTCTGATTCATAATCACATGTAACTTCAGTTTCAAGGGTTCTGGGGCCCTCTTCTGGTCTCCATGGGCACTACACACATGGTACACATAGATAAACAGGTACACAAACACTTAAAAAAAAAACAGTTAGGAAGATCTAAATAGGAAAAAGTACCCCAGATCTTCTAATAGAAAAAGGAAGGCATTGGACAGCATGTGTAGTATGGGATTATTTTTATTTGAAAGCATACATATCGATATATACATTATATATATACATACACACATTATACACATACATACATGCATACATAGACATGGATAGAGAGCATGTAGAACCACACACCAAACTAATTACAATGTTTGTGATCAGAAGAGAGACAGTAATGAATAATGAAAAAAATCTAATGGGAAACTTCTTTATAAAATTTGATACTTTTGACTGTGAAATTTTAACTTTTAATTGTTTTGAGATAATTATGTGTTAAGTGAATTTTCTTTTTAAAATTATTTCATGGACTATGTGTAGAGGTCAGAAGACATCTTTCTGGAATCAGTTCTCTCTTTCTACTTACCATATGGGACCAAGGGAACTAACTCAGCCTTGGCAGCAAGTGCCTTTACCCGCTGAGCCATCTTGATGGCCCTGTGAATTTTCTTAATGAGATTTTGTCATATACTATGAAAAATTGTGAAATAATTACAAATGTAAGGAAAATGAAAAGGATAATAAAATGATTGCCATATGAAAAGGAGAATGAGTTCTGTAATTTTCTAATGAGAAGAGACAAGAACAATCCCTGTATGCTCATATCTTACATGTTTGAGTTAACTGTGTAGTGACCTCTAAGTAATTTTCATTCTGTTGGGTGGGCCCTGTCATTTTCACCTAATAACTTGTTATCTTCACAAAGCCCTCATTTAAGAAGCATGGCAGCCATTATTATAGATAGATATCTGAGATGAGAGGACCCCACCTGCCAATTGTGGTTGCACTGCTCTTGCTCAAGAGGGCCAGGGCAGATGAATCTGCTCCCTGCATGAGACTGGGTGGATCATGCCTTCCATGAACAGCAGGCATTTATCATGGGTGACAACTGATGTGCATAAGAGATGCCCTTTGTTGTGTATGTACTATGTGCCAAATTCTGCCCTAAACTCCTTACATCATTACTTAATTGAGTCTCATTAGCAACTCCTTAAGATTACTACTCCTTTTACTGTTTTCAGGGCTTACAGAAACTCATCACTTGGGCTCATTCGCTATCTCAAGGACCCAGATGTAGGGTGGTACTCACATTCAGCACTTCCTGACTCTAATGAACCTTGCCCCTGTTCAGCTCTTAGGGCGGGGCAGTATCTAGTGGAAGGGAATTTTTTTTAAGACAGAAAAAAAAACGCACCAAACTGCTGGTGTGTAAAATTTTTTGCTCAATTCTCAAAGCTGCTGTAGCCTTCAGGAGCATCTTCAAGAACGCTCAAAGTCTGATAAGAGCAGCTAAAGATTCAGAGATCGAATCTCCTCCAAAAGAAAGCAAAACGGACCCAGAATTATGGCCCCTACACGGAGTGCCTGAACACAAGAACCTGACCCAATCTTATTCATGTATGTCAAAATGGTTCTGTGAATGCAGAAGCTCTGGGGAAAGAGACTACTGGAGTCTCTTGGAGTCTATGGGGCTGAGCAAGACTTTACTGGTAGAAGTGACTAAAATTTGAGTTTCCACTCAAGAGGATCATTTGGAAATACTGGAGGGTTGCGATGGTTTGAATGAGAATGTCCCCCATAGGCTCATGTTTGAACACCTGGTCCTCAGTAGGTAAAACTGTCTGGGAAGGACTAGGAGGTGTGACCTTAATCCCTTGTTAGATGAAGTGTGTCACCGGGAGTAGGCTTTGAGGTCTCAAAAGACTGGAGACATTCCCTGTCTGTCTCCTACTTGGCAACCAAGATCAAAGCTGCCAGCTGTTCCTCCCACCATGCCTTTGCTCTGCTGTCATGGACTCTGACCCTCAGAAATCACAAGCACAATTAAATGCTTTCTTTTCTAAGTTGCCTTAGTCATGGTGTTTTATTACAGCATTAGAAAAGAAACTAAGGTTGGTATAGTTTTAGAGGATGGAGATCATTTCCTAATAATTGCAACTCGGAGTTTCTGAGGGATTTAGGACAGGGCTGGTATTCACGGACCACATTTTGAAACACCATTACTCCAGGCACATCCTTTATATTGACATATTTAAAAGGAAATAGAAAAGTTCCGTGTTGGGGCAGGAGTTATGGTCTCAGCAGTTTAGAACACTGGCTGCTCTTCCAGAAGACCAGGGTTGTAGTCCTAGTACCTACATGGTGGCTCACAAACTGTCTATAACTCCAGTTCCAGGGGATCTGACTCTCTTTTCTTGCCTATTCTGGCATAGCATGTACATATACAAATATGTAAATATACAGGTATACAAAGACATATATGCAGGCAAAATAAAATAAGAACAAACAACTTTTTTTTTTAATGTCCTATATCAAGACACCTTCCTGGGAAACTTGCAAGAGAAAGAGCATCTGATGGACAGGAAGTGTGCTTACGAACTCAATAGTCAAGCAGTGAAATGGCTTTGTGACTTGGCAGAGACAACAGAATACTGATCAAGATAGCATCTTCACATATAAGCAAACCCTGGTGGGATGTAAGCTAAGCTATTTTGCTTCTGCCTGTAATCAGGGACTAAATGAGATCTACTTCCTAGCGTTCAGTAGAACTGTGTAGTGCCACGGTAAAGTGGCAAGCAATTAAAACCCAGCCAACAATTGATATAAATGTCTCAGAGGAAGGATATATATATATCCTTGGAGACTCCTTTTGCTGAACAACAAATCAATGTATTTACTCCATAATAAAGGTACCCTGCCCAGCCATCTCTAAAGAGTGAACATGTAAACATTTCACATGGTAGCTTCTGATTCAATGCCTTCTCTAGCAAGTAGATTGCTGAAGCAAAGTTGTTGAGGATCTGAGTGATGGGGAATAGTTCACACACACATTGCCCCTGTAAGGTAGGATTGAGATTGTTGCTTCATGACTGTGGAGGCTTACCCAGTGAGTGTTTCAGTCCTTCACAAACAAAGAATAAGGCTAGATTGTTTCCCAGGTTGACTAATGTAGACAGCAGCCACTCCAAATATGGAAGGGATCACTAAACCAACTCACTTCCTCATGTTACCAAGCTCTAAAACTGACCTTCATATGATCTTTAGGGGCCTGTCTATCCAGCCCTGTCTTCTTGGCTGTCCTCTTCTTCCAGCCTCATCTTTTATCACCTTCAATATGATGTATTTCCACGGGGTCAAACACCTCTTTTGTGCTAAGTACTGCAGTAGAAGTATCCATCTTACAGAATGTAAATTTGAAAACAGAAATGCTAACCAGTGAAGACACTGATTTGTTTTTTTTGTTGTTGTTGTTGTTGGTTTTTGTCTTTATTGTTGTTGCTTTCTTCTTGCTAATGCAAGCTTTTCATGGAGTCTTGATCACTTCAGCCTTGTTCTCTTCCTCAGTGGTTAGGAAATCATCTTCCAAAACGGCCATTGTCAAGCCTTACTGTCTCATTCCTGGTAGTTTCTGTGGTCTTCTGTGCTCCAACATCATCTTCATCTACCATCCTCTACCCATCATCTACTGCACAGAATTGTCTTATTCCTGACATCTGGAGTTCCTTCACTGCAGGAAACCTGGGCAGCTTGGAAGCCCATGCCCCTGGGTTCCTGCTCCAGATAGCCACTGTAGGGAGCTGGTTTTTATTATACTGTTTTCTTATGCAAAACTAACTTCTGACCTTCACTGCTGGTGGGAAAATGAAAGGCTCACTCAAAGGTAGGGGCAGGGTGTGAACGCTCTTCAGGATAATGTGCTCCCCAGCCTACAATGCTCATGTTCACTTTGGATCTAGGTTGCTGATGCTATCTGGTTCATTATTCAAGCTGCTTTGTAATGAGTCTTTGTAGGATTTCTCAGATTCTTTAGGAACCATGTCACATCACAGTGAATACAGATTTGGGTTTTGTCTTCTATATAAATGCTTTCTCATTGGCTTAACCTTGGGTTGTTGGGGTTTAGGAAGAAAGACTGTGATTATTCTCTCCCCTGAGTCACTCTCTCCGGGTCCTCCTCCTCACTTTGCTGAGTCCATGGATGGCTGCTGAGGGCATGTTTAGGGCACACATGCAAATCAGCCTCCTGATGGCTGTCGATTTCACATGGAGAGCGCTACATGTGTTTCTCATTTTTTTCCCTTTTATGCCGCATACTTGTGCCTAATCGTTTTATTGGCAATGGGGGAGATGCCAGAATATTTACAAGATCTGGATGATGGGAGTGTGCCGCTATTTAGACTATGTCTGGAGAATGCCAACATAATCAGTGAGAACGGAAACATTTGGTCAAATAAGTATTTTCTAAATGATCAGCACAATGCTGATAGCTTAGAATACTTAGCCAAACAACCACTTTGGTGTGATTCAGAAATGAACTTAGCACAATACCTGGTAAATACTTTTATTTCTTAAAAATAGAAAACCCTTGTTTGTATTCTGTGTGGTTAACAACATCCCTCCTCTGGAGAATAAGGTTCCATCTCTAACTCCGCTGCTGAGCATCAGAAGGGACATGAACATTCCTTAACTGTGCTATGATTAGGTCTCATCCTCTAGAAAGCGACTGTAGTTTAATAGTTACTTGGAGATATGGTATGTTTGAGAGAATAATGCAAATTAGATACCCTCCCCATAGATAAATGCACACATGATATTTGCAACAACTTCAAAGGGTTTCCTGTCTTCCTAACAATAATCTACTTACCTTCCAGGATCTTAAGAACTCATAGGACAGATGACCTAGAAAGTCTTGTGCAAATTTTTGTGATTTCATGATTCCATGATTTCATGATTCTCTTATAGTGTTTATGGATGTGTACAACCCCAACCATTCTCTCAGGTCAAACCTTTGTGTGACTGTTATGTGAGAGTTATGGATATGCAAAAACTTGTTTCTTCCTTCACCTCATGTAGTGAGGAGAACTCTTAAAGAATCAGGACCTAGGAGGAATGGGGAGCTAGGTGCGCCTCAAAACCAGCTGGGAGTGGCTGACAGGCACCACCTTCTGGAGAAAATGTAAAGTAAGTGTCAACAGTTGATCCCTGCTACAGCCCTGCTTTGATGTGATGGTGGGGTGTGCAGAGTGACACTCTCCTTTACTTCTGGTTTAGTCTGACTTATACTCTGTAAACATCTCCTTTGCCTTTATCCTAACAGTGGGCATCTACTCATCACCTCAAGAAAAACACAGAAATAAGTCAAAAAATTAATCCTGTTAGTTGAAAGAACGATACCTTTCATTGGAAATCTTATTGTAGCAAATCAGTTTGACAATTTTTAGCGTGAACTGTAGCCCAGCAAAGATGACTGGGGTACAGTTCACGCTAAAAATTGTCAAATGATTTAAGTATGATTTGACATTAAAATGTTGGTGAAGTAATTGAAAGCACTTAGAAGTAATAGAGAAGATATAAGGACAATAAAAAAAACCGGACATGAGTCCCATGCCTGTGGTCACATGATGAGCCCAAGTTCTAGGCCAACTTGGCCTATGTCAAAAAGAAGAGAGAGAAAAATCAAGAGAGAGAAAGAGAGGGAGAGGGAGATAATAGCAAGTGATTGATTTTGAATGAATGATGATGGCTCAAATAATCCTCTACAATAGACTAATGCATACAAGACAATGAAAGAGTGGTTTAAAAATGATTTTAACCGTATAAAACATCTTGTGATATTTACCTAGACTTATTGATTCACATGTCTTTTAATTTTCTTTTAGCATGCTTTGGATTTCATTGTAAACTGAAATGAAAGTGTGTGTGTGTGTGTGTGTGTGTGTGTGTGTGTGTGTGTGTGTGTACTTAATTCAAAAAGTAAACTATTATAAGTATACATATTTCCACTGTAATAGAGTATACATTTTATTTTTTTTTTTAGTAGAATTCTCATTTTCAATTTATTTTCTGGTCACTGCAATTAGACCAAACCTCATATGAAGCTGTGTGTCCCAGGAAGACTCCTAAGAGGGCAAGTTCTGTAAAGTCTTGCTTCATTGTGAATTGACTTAAATATGGAAAAGTTCTACCTAATTTATGATTCTTTTTTGCTTTATTGCCAATTAAAGAAAAAAGAATGATGATGTTTCTTGAGATAAGATCTGTTTCTTCAAAATGAAGCAAATTCTTTGAAATTGACTTAGGATATATTTTAGGAAAACTTTTGAAGATTGAATTGGACAATTACCTGTCACATCCCAGAACTAGATTGGTCACCCAGGGAGACAGATTGGGTATAATGGTTTTGACTACAGTAGAGGGCAGAAATAGAATTTTGGAAATATAATCTCTAAATGGATTTTTTTCTGGCTTTTTTTAATGAAGGGGGGAGGCACTGATTCTTTAGACCCAGACAAAATTTCTATGACCTACGTAAAAATCCTCAGTCAGCCAAGTTCTTTGCTCCTCCCAAGGGGCTATTAGTCATTCCAGAGAGATATATTTATTTTCTTAAACTTACTTTCCAGATGGACATACCTATCTTTCCAGGAAAGCCAAATGTGCCTTATGAAATTTGAGAGCAATAATTAATCTTGCGGGTGAGAGCACCTGAGTAAGGCAAACATTCTCAAGAAAATCAATAATAAACTAAAAATGACCACCATATTTGTGGTATTTTTACTTTCCAGAAACTTTTAAAATACAGATACTTCTTAACTACAGTCTCGTACAATGAGTTTTGCTCTAATTTTATAAATAGAGGCATTATGTCCTGAGAGCTAGTAAATGGCAGTAACCAGGGTATGAGCCTAAACATGACTGCCATACAGTCCACGCACTTGCCATTCCACAGTAGGACCCTCAAGGTTCAGCATTTAAAATTCAAGCTACATGTACAAACTTGACAACTTTGAAGGTTTTCCCCAACTGGTGATTATTAAATAAAGAGAGACTTAAGTTTTACAAAGACAAACTATGAGCAACATTCCATCATTAAACAGCATGTCTAGCTAGTAGCCAACAAATACTGTTAGTGTGAGTTAATTGCTAGTCATCTTAGATGTGTTTGCAGCTGAAATTCTGTTAGTACAAACACACATGTGGATATAGGTTATTATCCTATAGGCTCATGTTTAGAACTACTACCATAGTCTTGAAGCACACTGAGGATGGATATCAGGGCTCTGTTGAGGCCCATTAAGGAAAAGCCTTTTCCTCCTGGCATACACACATGAAAATGGAATCTACCTCTGGTCCTGAGTAGAGAGACATGACACTCTGATCAACTACAAAGATTAGTAATAGGTTTTCTGTCCCCTACCCCCCATAGTAAGTTTCTTGACTGATGCAGTAAGCCAGATCAAGAAGCAGAATTGAAAAAGGTATATCAACAGATACATTGAGCAAAGTAACTACCAGGCCAGTTCTCAGGTCCCAGAGATAGAGGCCCAAGAAGTCCTCCACCCAAGCCAGGTCAGGGAAGTTTTATAGACTGTAGGTGAGGGGTGATGATGTGTCTACCACAAGCTGGGTTTATGCCCACATATGGTCAAAAGCTGAGTGCTTAGATGGAGACTTGGGCGATTCACAACTTCAGTGGAGGAAGCTTCAGTAGCCACCAAGAATTCAGAAATGGGCTTTTTGGCACCTTTCCTTTGCTTGGAAACTCTCTGAGCAAGCAGGGTTTAGAGAGACACACAGAGAGACAGGAATGGGGCTTCCAGTCTGTGCAGGGGTGAGCCAGAGGCTTCAACTGGGCAACTAGAATACTTCATATCATTGTTCCTTCTTTCCTTAAAAGTTAACCCTCCTGGGCCTGTCAATCACCTGGCCAAGAAAGATCCCTCAAGAAGGCCAACGTACTGATACTCAAGGCGTCCTCATTCTTCCTTTGAAGCTATCCACACCATGCAGCTGCTTACACATGGCTTGGATTTTCCTCCTCTTCTCTCTTCTTGGCAGCTACCAAGAGTTACAGCTTGCCTGCCATACTTTTTTCTTTTAAACTGCACTAAAATTGTCCTCAATCTTCCTTTTGAGTCCATTTCTAAATTCTTTTATTAACCAGACTAAGAATCTGAGATAATCTCTATTTCCCAGTTACAGAACTACAGTGTTTAAAACAACAACATGGGAAATCATCATAAACACCGATGAGTTCCCAGGGCTTATGTGTGTACAATAAGAAGTGTAGGTGAGGAACAATGAAACCACTGAACGAGACCATTCCACGAAGAGAAAGACAGTTCATTTGGGGAACTGAACTGCCAGGTTGTCTTTCGTGGGGCAGAGAACCATAGGCAGCAGGAAAATCCTTGTCAGTTTTAAGGGGACAGTTTGTGTTCATCAGGAACTAGGTGCCCTTTTGAAAGTAGTTGACCTTGGGGACAGGTACAGGAAGTAGTGGTTTTCCTGGTAAACAGAACCCATCTTATGAGATTCCTGAGAAATTCAGAGTTTAGACTTCTATTTACCCAATAACAATCCTTCTGTTTGCCCAGCTAGGTCAGAGTCCTTGTGTTCAGGACATTGTCACCAACAGTGACATTTGAGGGGCCCACTTTGAACCTAACCAGAAGAACAAAGCAGATAAATCAATCTAAAAAAGTATTAGTTCAATACAATGAATACAATAGTTAGCTAGCTAGACTGATATTAGTGAGTCTGAAGACCGTGGGGGATGGACCCTTCCTTTACACACTTTGTTTCCCTCATAAGTCTTTGAAAGGAGCTCCTCCTTAGGATTTAATTACCATATGAAGAAAGTGGAGGTATTTGGGCTTTGTTGAGACCCATTAAGGGAAAGCTTCTTCCTCCAGGTCAAAATAATAGACTCTAAGTTCTACCTACTTCTGGCCCTGAGTTGGGGGACATTCTAAGCTACCCCCAAACATTGCGCACTCCCTTTAACAGTCAGTCTAGTTGGACCTGTCGTTCACTTGGTCAGAAATTGTCCCCTCCCACCTTATAAAAATCTGACTCACTGGAAGACTGACTAGGCAAAGCAGAAGGTAGGACTAGTTGTCCTTTAACAAATAATGTGCTTGTCCATCCCGGAAGCCCTCTATACTGCGGCCATTCCCACCGCTTAAGCACCTTGGATGGAGTCGGTTTAACTTGTTGAGTTACTCAGAGAAGCACCTCCTTCCCTTTTCTATGTCTTTCTCAATCCTTCTCTGGCACCCTCACCTTCTTACCATGCAACCCCTTGTTGAATTCATTGCAAAGGGCTCAGGCTTTTTCCTTTTCCGTCTCTCTCCTCCTGGTTGCTGCCCTGGAGCTCTTCTCTCAGGCTGTAATAACATTGTCCTCATGCTTCTTTTTGACACCATTTGAAATTTCTTTTTATTGTTGAGACTTAGGATTCAAAGGGAATTTCCACCCCCCCCCAACATCGTGACCACCAAGCCCACCCCACGACTTCCCCAGTAACAATGATAGAAATCCGTGTATTTCCGTAGAACAGGAAAAACAACACAAGACAAACAAAAGCCACCTTGCACACATTGGTCAGTAAACCCCTGCAGAAAGAAATCTCTGCCACACTCCTGAAAGTGTGCCCCTGGGAGAAGTGTTGCTAATTACTGTAGCAAATATGGAAGGTTATCCTGTTTTAAAACTAGAATCTTGAGTGAAAAAAGGCAATAAAAAGAAAGGAAACATGACTGCTCCTAGGTATGGTGGAGGAGGTTTGTTACAGATATATGGGAGAGCATAGCCAGAAGCAGGGACCTCTGGGAAAGTCCAGAGTGTACAAGACTGGACCATGTGAGGAGGGGTGGGGGGAAGAAGGGAGAGAGGGGAAGCAGGTGCAGCAGCCAGGAGGCCCAAAGGTACAAAGTGAGCAGGAAACCAAAATGGTTGGATTATATAGGAAAGAGCGGCCCAGGCCCTGGGCTGGAGAGTAGGAGGGAGGGAGGGAGCATGGGCTATACCAGCCAGGAGGGGCTGTAATAGGATGCAGGGAGAGCCTAGCAGCCAGGTCAGCTTTGATGTGTTAAATAGGCACCTCATCCATTTGTCCCAGGTTGAAACCTCAGAAGTCTGAACATAAAGAAGGGCATCTATAGCCAGCCCACACCCAGGCCAGTGCTGCATGTCCATGAGACGGAGCAGATTTAAGCACAGACAACTGTTCAAGTTGGTCTGCACAGCCTCTCCACCCTCCATCCAGTACTTAAAGTAGAGAAGGTAAGCCAGAAACGCTTTCCTCCAAACAAAGAGAGCTGGAAAAGGGTAGGATGTGCATTCAGGAACCATGGGGGGCATGGCAGAGAGGTGTAGCAGAGATTTGGGACCAGGACACAGGAGACCTGAGAGAAATTGCCTATGAACCGAATGATCACCAGTGTTGGAACTACTCACACGCTTCATCACATACAAGGAAGAAATTTGGCTCAAATGCTTCTCTGGGACTCTCCTGTGAAACCTCAGCATGTCTAATGCCAAGTTAGGGGCACATGTTAGTCCTAAATTCCAGCTACTAAGGAGGCTGAAGCAGGAAGATTGTTAAATCCAGGCCAGCCTAGACTATGGAGTAAGTTTACTGTCAGCCCAGACAATGGACTCAGACCCTATCTTAGAATAAAAAGTACACAATGCCAGGGCTATAGCTTAGTGGGCGAGTGATTGGCTAGGATGTTTGACATCCTAGAATAATCTCCTGGACTAAAAAAGAAATTTACAGGGTAAAAGGGAACAAAGAAAAGGCCCGTTTCTTCCTCTTCTTCTCCCCGCTTCTCTCTCCTCTCTCTCTTTCCTTTAATTTTTCTATTGGACATCAAACCCAGGACCTTGCCCACTCTAGGCAAGCTCTCTACCCTGAGCCTAAACGTGTTTCCCTTAGGCTATCTCAGGTAATGTCGCAGGCTGGACTCCAAGTTCACGACCACTTGGAAGGCTGCTTGTGTTCCTCTTGAGTATTTTACTTTGGTTCTCTCTACACATTTGGAATTGAATTGCTAGGATTCCAATAGACCCTTCGCTAACTGAGAAAAAGATCAACAAGTTCTTCTCCTTCATTTAAAACCCCCAAAGAGAAAATTCTTTAATAAAACCAAACAGCAGCACTAAAGAACTCTTTAAAAAGCTGTTGTAAGAGTATAACCCTAATAAAACCAACCCTCTCTAACTTTATCTCAGCATGTGTCATACACAAAAGAAGCACCCAGTGGACATCCAGGGAGGTATTGGAAATTGATTTAAAGCACCTGTAAGTCAAGGGAACTAGAGAGCTCTGCCCTTCACAGCAGAAGCAAACTTCATCCTCTCTCCTCCCCCATCCTGAGAGGTCACATAGGAGAATCACACAGCTCTACACACTGTTTGCATGCACATTCCAACTCTGTCTGCTGGAGCTGAGCTCCTGATGGTTCTCTTCTATCAAAACCAACTGTGTATTTTCCATTTGGAAGGGCACAGAGAAAACGTCCTTCCTAATCAGGGGAAGGATTCTTGAGAGGGACTCGGCCAGGGCTAGGGCTCATGAGACAAACAGGTGTGGAAATGGCCAGGTGGCATTGCTCACTGGAAGTGATTGAATCTAGAAGACTGATATGACAGTTTATCTTTCATACAGATGAGACCCCTCTGCATACTCCTCACACATGAGCCATCGCTAGAAGGTGTAAGGTAACATTGGCTATTTGGGATGTTACCAAAAGAAAAGATGGCATATCTATGTTTTGTACTAGAAGTTTCCTACCATGAACACTGAAGTGGGGAAATTTGAACCTGAATGACAATGCCCATTTTAGTGAATGATACTACATGTTAACACCAAGAAAAAGAACAGAGAATTTCTTTTAAGGCAGGCATGTGGCAACAATGACCAGTAACACAGGCTCTGTCTGTGGGACTATTAATCCCACCAATCAAGAATAAGACCACTACCACAGTTTAAATTTGAAGCAAGCTTTAATTGAATACTGGCCAGGTGGCTGGGCTCTGGCCAGGACCATACCCAGGTTCCCAGGAAATGGCCCAGAATCAGTTTGCAATGGTTTAAGAAGAAAAACCCATAGTTCACTGCATTTCCCATCAGGTCCAATCAGGGGCAAGCATACATCCTGACGTACCTCCAGCATGCGAACCTCCTGCCCACATGTGATCAAGCACATCCTGGGCAGATGGGTCAAACAAACTTGTTTAGGGGAGTGAAAACATGTGGCTTGTTATCTCCCATAAACAATAGCCTCCAGCATTCAGGAACTAGCTGTCCTTGGGCAAGGGGCTTGCAGATCAGAGGCATTCTTGTTTCATGGATCTCTAAGACATTGTAATTAAAATTGAAAAATTGTAACTTTGACTCTCACAGGATGTATGTCTAGACTAACTGTAGATCCGCGACAGAGAAAGATGGTGACCAGCATGAAGGGCATGCTATGCCAGGGCCACATGGGCTGGAGAGGCAGATGCAGAAGCTCAGGTATGATGCCTCCTCAGCAGCAGGATAGGGAAATAGTGAAACCGACTTGATGTTCACGCCACACAGTGAAAACCTCGAGAATGAGTCTGACTATTACTTAAGTGTAAAAGTCACCATTATTACCCGTAGTGTGACAGCAGGCAGAGCCTAGGCAGGAGACATTCATGACTGTACCAGGGTCCCTAGGGGATCTACCACTGGAGGATGATTTCTAAATCCCAGGCTATACTCTACCTACAAGTTTGGATCTGTGCGTACCAATGACACTGGCCTGATATTCCAGTTGTGGCTTGAAGAGGAAGGAGCGATTAGATGGAAGATGGCGAGGGTGAGGTATCTAAAGCCCTGCTCCCTTTGAGGCCACACTGGCGTGCCTTCTGGAAGCCTTTCTTGGGAAGTTTCTCTAATGTGTACTCTGACATGCCAGTCCACTCCGCATTGCTAGAATAGCCATTAAGAGGGTCATGTCCCTCCTTCCCAAGCAATCCATCAGATAGTGCATTTTCCACATTCTTTATTGCTTAAAAATGTCCGGGAGCTGCACATTGCTTGCCAAACAGGATCCGAATTCCTTGGTGAGTCATCATTCTCTGTGATATTCTGCCACTGACTGAATTTTTTAACTTTGTACCCATTCTGCCTTGGAGGAGGCGCACAACACCTCAAGTGTTCTTTATATCTCCTTTTTCTTCCCTTCTCTCATGATGCTTTTGCTGCTGAGAATGCGTACTCACTTCAAGCCCATCTTCACATCCCTGCGTTTGGTAGCCATAAGGCACAAATTTGCCCTTCTTTGGTTGGTATTTCAAAACATGTATTTGCTTATTTGTCAGTCATAAAATGATTGAGCCACCTATTATTGCTTCTCAAGAACCTATCAGATTTTATTGTTCTTTATGTATTTTATTACATTTGGTGCAATCGGAGCATATAAGAAGGGTGGTGGATACATTTGGGGTGATGAGAATGTTTGGGATTTAAGGAGAGGTGGTGGGTGCATAATACTGTGAACACTCTAGTTCCCCCTTTTGTAACATTTTATGTTACTGGATTTCATCTTGCTAAAAATCTTTTCAGAGAACAAGTTAGTGTGATTCAATGAATTCTTACATATTTCTAGCCTCTATTTGCCAAATGGAATCCTGTCTTCCTCTTTCACTTCTTCTGCGAAGCAGAAGAGAGAAAATTGTAGCCTGGCTGCCTTTCTGTGTAAAGGCATCACTGTGCTCTCATGTCCCCAGCTTTTTCCCTTCTGGTAATGGCACCCTTGCAGGGTGCAGATTCCTGTGACCCTCCCAGCCTTTGGTCACATGGGAATGATGGGAATCACTCTCTACATTCTCCCATCTCCAAACTGGAAAACAAACAAGGAAGACAGGTTTTAGAGGTCTCTCTCTGTGTCTCCTCAGTCTGCAGGGGAGCTAATCAGAATTCACTGCGTTTGTAAATAAGTGCCCCTTAGAGATGCTCCTCAGCACCGGTGCCTGTGAATTTTGCAATTTACCACAGAAGACAATTTAAAATGGCATTTAAACATAATATTTAATAGGGTTCAAACAGTGATTGTGAATGGAGTCATTAGACCTCCTGTGACCTTCCAGTTACCATGAATGATCAGCCTTTGAATATGGATAGAGGATGAACCCTTGGGCTAAGCATGCATGCAGCCTCTCTCTTTTACTTTGCAGTCTGCAAAATGTCACCAGCTTTATCTTTCTCAAACACTCCCCAACTCGGGACCATTACTAGCTACTTATTATTTTTGAAGAAAAGCTCGAATGTCCTATGTCAGTGCTGTTAACCTTGCACACATATTAGAATTAGCTGGCTAGTATTTTTGCTTTAACGCACCAAAGTCTGGGCTATTTGAATTAAAGGTGCCAAACAGTGAGATTTGCCTGATAGCACTCCTTTTACAACTCCTTAAGTGATTCTAATATGCAACTGGACTTGAGATTCACCATCTTGGATGATGTTTCTAGAAACGCGGATAGAAAATGGCAGGGACAGATGTGCAACATATGCACTAGGAAGCAGAAAACTGAGCCAACTGAGATGCTGCTGCGGAACCTTGGGGATGAGGAAGATACAGTTTCCACTCTCTGAGTAAAGGTGGAAAATGAGCCCGCAAGCAGCCATTGCTGGCCACAGGCACTTAGCGCTCCCCTGGGTGGGGCGTGGGGGGTTTTCGTATGAGGTTCCCGCAGGGTTGCAAGCAGGACACAATGCATTGTGTCCCAATCCTGCCCCATTAAGTCACTGCTTCCAGGTGCTTGTGTCCCAACTCTGTGCCTCCTAAGAGACAAGAACTCCGACAGATAAGAACTTTTATCGGATTATACTTTTTCCCTAGCACAAATACGAAGAGGAAGACCGAGTCTTGCATGTCATGGCTCCTCACAGGCTAAGTGCGAGCACTTCTGTCCCCATGTGGAACAGACTCTTGGAAGGGAAAAAGGTTCCCACTGAAACTGAGCAGAGACGGCCACCGCCCTGAACTCGGGGTTGGAGGTTTTAGCATCTAAGTTTGGCCACAAAACCCGGGGTGGCTTTATCAAAGCATTTTATGACTGTGCTTTTGAAAATGTTCCTCTCTAGTCATCATTATGAGGTAATGTATTAGGTAATGTCTTGAGAAATGGCCAGAGGGTTAAAATGTCAGCTTTACGGCTCACATACCTGAGAATAACAATGTTGGTTATTATTTTTGTACTGCAATGTCTCTGGAATGCCTCATAAAGAGAAATTAATAGTGACAACTGTGTCTCTATATTAAACACAGTTCTACTGGACAAGAAAAGAAAAGCCTAGGCTACTCACTAATACTTCTGATAATTCTTGTCTTTCTCACCCCACCCACGTGTACCCTTCATTTTAGCCATCACAGCCAAGTTTAAATTATCCAGACAGGTCTCCCTAGAACCCACAGGTAAGTTCCAATCGCCTTTATTTTCAGAACCCAAATTTAATCTCAAAGATTGTCATAAAATGCCTTGCAAATGACAGCAAAAAAGAAAATGTCTGCACATAATTCAAAACTTAACACTCAAACTGGAAGGACATTGGTAGTTTGAAATCTCAAAATCCAAATAAAGACTGTTAGTTACAAGGGCTAAGTATGCATACACAGCAATCCAGGGGGAGAATGTCTGCCAAGGTGAAGTTTCTTAAAACTCATCAAGATCTCTACCAATGAGTCACCCTGTAGCCAGGGTGAAGACCAGTGGAAGTTTTCAAAATCTCTAATGTAGCTTGGTGGCACAGCTTAATATGTTCCTGCTGGCTTGAGTTCCCTCCAATCTTTTCTTTTAAAATATTATTTATTTATTTATTCCTTTTATGTGTATGGGTGCTTTGCGTGCATTTATATCTATCTATCTGTGTACCACATATATGCAGTGCCCCGCAGATGCAAGAAGAGGGATCAAACCCCTGAGAACTAGAGTTACAGATGGTTGTAATCCACCACGTGGGTACCAAGAGCTAAACCAGAGTCCTCTGGAGGAGCAGCCAGTGCTCTTGACCACTCAGCCCTCTCTCTAGACCCCCACTCCAGCTTTTGGAGACTGCATCTTTATTGGCAGCACATGCCTTGTCCCAGTCATGAAACCAGCTAAATTTCCATTTTTGCCAGTTTGGTTTCTCTTATGTTAAATGTTATGTTAAATGCACTTGGCCAGGCGAGTCTTAGAGGCTGATCACTACTCTATGCACAGCCAAAAGACACAATAAATCCAATTCTGCTGCAAAGACCATTGGAAAATAACCAACTACAGTATTGAGTGTTGACTTTCTGTTTATCTCCTCAGAATTTACAACAAGCAACAACGTCTAAAGACAAAGACCTACCTTAGAAAGTGAGGGCGCTAAGAAAGAAATGAGAAATAAACAAAACAACACTGAAATGATATACACACATCTGTTCATTTATAACGTCCTAGTTTTTGTTATATATGTGCCATCAATGCAGACTGCTTTTAAATTTTATATTTAATGAGTCCTATGTAGAAATCACCCTGGTATGAATAACTATAATCTCAAAGGCAATTTGGTTATTTCTCCAGACCAATCTCTTTCAGCCTTTTAAAGTTAAAAATTATTAATCAATAAAATATGAATTAAGTATATTCTATCAACAAAGCATACTCTATTAGTTAATAAGTAGAAGGTAATATCAGGAGTTGTTGATGCTGAGACTGATTGCTAATTAAAGAAACATATGCCTTCAAAGAAAAACTGTCATCATGTTCTTGTACTACACAAACCAACTTATTTTCATATTTTCCTTCTGTTAGAGGTTGTGATCTAGGTTATATTTGCTTTTCTTTATCTACTACTACTACCCTCTTTCTCTCTCTCTCTCACTCACACACACACATATATTAGACATGAAATCTGGTCATGTGTGTGTGTTTGTGTGTGTGTGTTTCCATTTGCTATGTTTGTAAATAATTAATATAAAGCAAGTACAAGTGCTCTGTAGTCTCTCTGTCATGCTGTGTTGAGAGTCAGGGCCATGCTCACTTTGTCCTTCGATGTTATAGACTGGTTTTGATATAAAGTCTATTGATGGGAACCTGGAGCTGGTATGCATTTTCACTAAATTACTAGCCCAATAGTGCCCTTTTATACATGTTTTTAGGCACAATTCTCAAGAGTTTTCCAACGTAGACTATTTTGGCATTAATGACTCTTGGTAAAGTCCTTAAAAGACTATAATGTAAAGAAAGATAACTGCCTATCTAAATATGCTTCTGTATTTCACAGAAGTATGATAAAATATGGGATGTGGTATGCTTTTACTAACCGAATTGCATATTCTGAGGTCCAAAGATGGAAAATAATGTTCATTTAATTTATCCCAATGTGCTTGGAGGGAAATGTCTCTTAAATTTTGTTTCAGATGAGAATGTAGATGTGCTCAAAGACCAGATGAAAAATTCAAAAACAAAACAAAGCAGGATCAGTTTATATAAAAGGAAGTGCAGTAGTACAGGATCTCTCTGGTTGGTCACCTTACTAGAAAGTCTGATGAGCTCACACTGGAGGACCAGAACGTCCTCCACACTGTCAAAGGCCATGTGAGCTTTGAGGCAAACGGATGCAGGTGTCAGCATAATAACAATATCTTTTGTTTACAGGGTATTATACAGTCTGTTTCCCACTGAAGTTCTTTTAAATGGATAGAAAGGGGCATTGTCCCCAGGTCACAGACAAGGAAACAACCCTGGTAAGATTTGGTAGTTTCCACGGTAGACAGGGCAAATGTGGAAACAGACCTGCCATCCGATCTCCCATGGATGCAGGTGGTTCTGGCTCTGCAGTCTCCTGGCCATGGGACCCTTAGTGACCCTCTCAAGTATTTTGAGCTGAAGCATCTTCAGCAACAAAATCGAATATAAGACTCATATAATTGCTCTGGGAATAAAATGAGGTGTAAAAACAGCTCTATTGGCTGCATAGTAACCCAAGAGATGATGTCTGCTCACTCTTTACTCCTCTCCACGCAGTAGCTATCATATCCCAGAAACATCCACTGATGAGAGATCAGCACACTAGCTACAGTTTGGAAATTTCCAAAACTCTAAAATCAAATATTTCTGAACAGATTTAGCAACAAAATCTTATCTGAAGTAGCAAGTAGGCCAATTTATCATCTTGTTTTTCACTATTTAGCAGGAGTACTCATTCTGTGGTCAGCAGAAAGATCAGTATTTGCAAGGCCATGAGAGTTACAAGATCATGAGTTGCCAACCGTAACAGTTGTTGTTAGTATTGTAGCAGGTTACCCTCCAATAGCCCACTGGGATCTGGCCCACTCAGCTTAAATGCTACATAATGATGGACAGACAAACTTCTGGGGAGGGGTTATGTGGATGTGAGAGACTGGGTGGTTCTAGGGTCCGCCATATGGATAAGCTTGGAGATGCTTTATGTTTCCAGTCTTGACTTATGTTAAGTTAAAAACCTCTACTTAGAGCCACAGTTCTAAGCACTCGAAGAAGCCAGATTAGGACATGGATGAGCAAAGGAACAGACAGGGCAGATCCAGAGCTGAGTCTCTGACCTACCACGTGCCTTGTCATTTGCTAGCATTACAGGGCTGTTTCTATCAGCAGAACTCTTCAGCATCGGGTTGTTCATGAAAATTTTCTTGAAATAATTGATTTGTTGTTATTATGGCTAATTAAAATAGTGAGGGCAGTTATTTACTTTTCCCTGATCTCTGTCTGGATCTGTGCCATTTTAAAGTGCAGAAAGCTGAACTGGTTTAATTCCAGTATTACTCTGCCAAGTTACTATTTTTTTTAAAGAAAACAAACTGCTTTAATAATGTATGAGGTTTATAATGCAAGCGCCTCATGGTTTTTAGGAAACAGTTCCAAAACCCTTATATGATAAAGGGTGCCTATTGTAGGTAAGTTCAGCATATTTCTCAAACCTGGAGCCTATGACATTTATTCGCTGGCAGGCTCTAGTGTGTGGAGAACTGCCAGGCATGTATTGTACCTCGGCTGTGATCTGCTCTGCTGTTCCACAGGTAGGAGCCCACGAAAGCAGCATGTGAGTTTGGAATGACTAATGCACTTAGAATCTCAAGTAGGTCTTGACTCAGAAAGTTCTTTCTGATATCTGATCACCACAAACCATAGACGCCCAAGAAGAGACAAGATCCCCTCCAGTGTTTAGACTACTGGTGAATCCACAGTACAGCCTTCCTCAACCCAGCAGGAGCCTCGTCACCAAGTGCTCTAGGCCATGTGGCCTTTCTCAAGAGGAGGATTTCATTGGTGCTTCAGAAGGGCCACTCTGGAGATCCCAGGTCAGCTCTGTAGGACAGTGGGAAATGGAGAGAGACGCCATGAATGGTAGGGCAGATAGTCACGAAATAATGTAAATCCCGTCTCACCAGTGTGGAGCTAATGAAACCAGGGACAGACGATGGAAAGACGTAAATTGGGACAGTATAACTTATATAAGAAAATGCTATCTGACCTCATGTTACAGAAAGAAACTTTAGAAGAAAAATTGTACAAACCATAGGAACAATGTTGCCAAAATTTAGTACATTAAAATTAACTTGTATAGAATGAAAGATACCAAAAAATAATGTGGCACTCATTTTGCAAAAACTGGAAAACTAGATATTAAATTTACTGTGTCTATATTACTTATGCATATAAGAGTTTTAAATATGTGTGTATATATATGTGTATATGGAGAGATTCATATATATATATATATTTGTGTACATGGAGGAATTCTGTAGCACTATTACAAAATATGATCTAGAAAAATGCATACTTAATTCAACAATTAAAGGAGTTTCCTCTGGGAGCAGAGGAAGGGAAATGAAGGGAACTTCCACTCTGTCATATTACATTTTTTAATATTTTGTTTATTTCTTTAAAAATAGCAGGTATGCTATTAATCAATGTGTTTGCTTATTAGACACATGGGTGTTTGTTATTCTACTACATTCTTCTGTTTGAAAGATACTCTAATAATATTCAATGCAAAAATGCTTTTCACTTTGATAATTCTAGTTTCTGTAGGGGAAAACATGAGGACTAATTAGGAAACTTGAATCCCTAGGAGGTTTTCATGTTTTGCGTCACACATTAGAAGCTAATTTTGCATGACCTCATTTATTTCCCTAAGTTTTACATAAGGGGCAAAATGGAGAAGAGATTACTGCTGGCGGGCTTAAGGTCTCTCATCTCTCTGTCTCTCTCTGCCCTTCGACTGACAAAGGCAGTTTCCACGTCTCCACAGCTGTCGCCCATGGTTCTATAATGTCTGCTTTGTTTCACTTCCTGTCCCAGTGTCCACATCCTGGAAGTCCGGAAAGCTTCCTCTGCTGAGTCCCAGGATGAGCTGGGGCACGGCCATAGTGGACAACTGTTACTCGGCGGCGGCAGCTGCTGCTTCTGTGGCCAGAGAATGTGCACTTTAGCACCGTGTCCCACTGCCTGGTGCTAAACAGCTCTTTCAGGCTTTTAATAGATTCTTGGGGGAGGAGGAAATGGAGGCTGAAGTTCACTTTATTCACTCGTATGTCTGGCTTAGTCAGATTGGCATCTGGCACCATGCCTACTGTTTGGACAGATGGCATTGTTTTCTGTTACACACACACACACACACACACACACACACACACACACACACACACA
>CABHPR010135157.1:0-16227 GCA_902168415.1 Peromyscus melanophrys
GTGAAAGAGATTTATCCTGACCGTGGGCCAGGCAGGAAAACTCTAGCTACACTAAACCATGGTTAATAAGAGATAAAATGATCCTTCTAAGTTATTAATTGCATTACAAGATGTGTGTGTATGAATGTATGTGTGTGTGTGAGAGAGAGAGAGACAGAGAGTGAGTGTGTGTGTGTACATAGATATAGATATAATTTTGACAGTTTTCTGGAAATCATTATTGGCAAAGCCATTGCTATGCTTCATAATAAATTATAATGGGAATTAGATACCCAAAAGACACACTACGTACACACAGTCAAAACAGATTTCTGTATATTTTACTCTTTGCTTAATATTTATTTTATCGGTTGTATCATAGGTAGTACAGCAATGATTTTCCTTTCCCTAATTTTAGTTAAAATACAGATTGTGGTTCTGCTTCTTCCTCCAGATTGTTGGCTGCACTGGTCCTCAGGGTGGAGGGAACAGAAGCAGGGAAGAGAGTTCAGACAGGCCTCCGGGAGACAGACTTCTGTGAACCAGCTCAACTTTATTCCAGAGCATAAGGAATGTATAGGCCTGGGGAGCCTGAGGACAAACCCTGATTTGCCTTAAGTGGCATGCTCCTATCACAAGGCTTGGTATGTGGCAGTAGAACCTACCAAAATGGCTGGAGCATTTACCTAATTACCATGCGGGTCACCAGAGGAAGAGTGTTTGCAGGTATCTGTGCCAAGGGTCAACCTTGAGGTAAGTCAGGCATCCTGGGCCTAGAGACATCCTCCAGATAAGGCTAAGGAGAGCAGGATGCTTTGCTGGGGAAGGAAGGAGGAAGTTTCCTTGTTGCCAGGCTACAGTGGGCTGTGACCTCTACAGTCAGCAATGTCTTCCAACAACAGATTATGTCTTAGGTAATATTAAAAAATAAAAAGACATCTTTAAAACAACAGAATACAAAAATAAATGAGGATAGAGAGGTGGTCCCGTTAGTAAAGTGCTTGCCACACAAGCAGGAGGACCGGAGTTAGGCTCCCCAAGGCCCGTGTATACAAGCTGGGTGTGGTAGTACATCCTGTAACCTTAGAGCTGGGGGAGGGGTGTCAGGAGAGGCAGACAAGTGGATCCCTGGAGCTCACTAGCCAGTTAGTCCAGTCCAACGGTAAGCTACAGCTTCAGTGGGAGACTGTCTCTAAAGCTAAGGTAGACAGTGACTGAGGAAGACACCTGAGATCACCCTCTGGTCTCCATGCATGTGCACTGGTACACACACAAGCATGCAATTCTCATATACAACAGAGACAGACAAACAGAGAAAGCAAAAAAAGTAATGCAAAACAAAAAAATGCAAGCAAAAAATTTAAAACAATCCAAATGTGTATCATTAGGGGAAAATGAATAAACTAATATATAGACAATAGGAAAATAATATAATTCTAAGGAATGTTATTCTAAAGAAGGCCATCATAGAAAGATGGCCAGGGTTTATTAAGAGTTTATATGGCCAAGGTTTATAAAAAGCTAATGTTTTTATGTTATAAAAAAGGGAAATATATTGGGATGAATATATGGTTATATTTTTAAAGGAAAGAGAAGTAATCATTGCCTCAAAAGTAAGTGTTTAGCAAGAGATGGGGATACACTTTTTTTTATTATGGGAACCCAAATGCAAACATTTGAATATTTTACATTGGAGGCAGAGTTAACAATGAGAAATGTCTACACATAAAACAGTTTCACAAAGTTTCACAACCTTGAATCTATCAAAAGCATAAAATGTGGCAGGAAAGATGTTGCGGATAAGACCCCAGTACATGCCAAAATGCTTTTGTACAGAGCAAGGAATTAGTCAGCTGAAGGCTGGATGATGAACTGTTCCCTATTTCCTTAACAGAGGAACCCTGAAAAAAGAAGCATCCCACTGGGAGTTTGGGATAAGGTAAGAGAATATGAGCCATGGCCCTAATGGACCCAGTTTCCTCCTCAGCCACCAGGATATAACCACACAAACAATGGGAAGGACTGAAAAGATCCTTCCTAAGCACACATGGCTTCTAAAGAAGCTGATCCTGAGCAGTATAAGGCTTCAGGCATGGACACATATGGAGACAGACCTTTCAAAACAAAAAGTTTACTGTGGGTCATGAGAAGATGTAGTTATAAAGTGACATCCCCTGCAACCCACAAAGTTTAGGGACAGGCTCTAAGTCGGGAGGCAGGGGTTAAGGGGAGGATCCTACTGGTGAAAATTCTTAACCCTGCCCCCAGAACTCTGCCCTGTAGTTCATTGGTGAAGCCAGCAGTGAATTACAATGAAGTCTGCAACAAATGCAGCCCAGAGAAGAAACCTATCAACAACCTGACAGAGAAAGAGGTTTAGTCTATGTATTATTCTAGGGGTAAAAATCAGTGTCCAACTGCCTGCCTCTTTGTATATATAAATGCATCCATCTATCATTAAGATAGCTATACACACATACACACAGACAATATATATATATATATATATATATATATATGTCACAATGTCCTGTATAAAATCATAAATGATAGTTATAAAGAAATAGGAAAATATTTCCTTTAATCAACAGAAAACACAGCCAATACAGGTGGCTTACAACACAGCCTAGCAAACAAGGACAAACAATAGCTATGGTAAAGTTGTTTTTAAATCTACTGATAGCAACGGATAGCATGCCTATTCAGTATTTCAAATGAAGAGTAAGTTTTAAATAAGAAACTGTATGAATAAAAATTAGTGTATTTGACTGGTGTTCATGTAAACTGGACACAGTAAAGACTTAACTGATTTTTGAAATTTTAGTTTTTCACATTGAAAAGCAAAGTAAAACAAGAATGCAAGATCTCTGAGCCACATGACTATTGTCCTCTGGGAAATCGCTGCCCCACAAGGAATAAATATGAAGTGAATGGGAAATAATTGTTTAGGACCTCCTAGAATCAATGAATGATCTAAGCTTAAAAATCAAAGAAACTTGTTGAATCCCAAGGAGAACAAATGCCTAGAAAAGCAGGAAATATACAGTAAAATTTCAAAAAAAAACTTATATCCTAACAGCAGGTATCTCTGCTTGTTTTCTTCCTCTCATCCCCTGATACATGAGAAACGTCATAATGCTAACAGCTGACTTTCTCTCAGAAGCAGTGGAGGGCATCTGACAATGGAACGTTCTAACTATTAATTTCTTTAAAATTAACTATAACTTACATATTTATTAAGTGAAATAAAGACAATTTGAGGTAAACAAAACCTGAGAAAGGTGAGTGGAAATAGACTTTAAGAGACTATGATTGGAATTTGGGTGTTTTAGTCTGATAGGGTCTGTAGACATGCTTCTTGGGTTGAGTTGTTTCAATTTGCATTTAAAGAAAAGGGAGGCTGATGTTAGCTTTGCGTGAACTTGCTTTGCTTTTAACAAGAATATTTGCAATAGTGTTTTATTCATCACTTTATTCAACACTAACTCTGCTCTTCCTGTGCTGTTTGCTCTGTTTTCCCACAGGTACAGGAGGGAAACTTTATCCCAGGGTCTTTATGACCACTAGTTTTTCTACAAGAATAGTTCTGAAGAACAGTTGTGGATTACCTTGTAAAAGATTACAGATAATTTTTGGAGGCTTTAGTTTTTAATTATGTGCTTATCTCTGTGTGTAGGTATATGTCCATAAGTGCAGATGCCCCCAGAGACTCAAATCGGGTCTCCTCTAGCTGAAATGACAGGTTATGAGCCACCTGATCTGGGTCCACAGAGCAGAACCCAGGTCACCAGTAAGTGCTGAGCACCCTAAGTTGCTAAAACATCTATCTCTCTATTCATAATTTTTTAAAAAATCTTCCTAAAGCTCTAATTTAAAAAATTAGCTGCAAGCCAGGCGACGGTGGCACATGCCTTTAATCCCAGCACTTAGGAGGCAGAGGCAGGTGGATCTCTGTGAGTTCAAGGCCAGCCTGGTCTACAAAGAGAGTTCCAGGACAGCCAGAGCTACAAAGAGAAACCCTGTCTTGAAAAAGAAAAAAAGAAAGAAAGAAAGGAAGAAAGGAAGAAAGAAAGAAAGAAATGGAGGAAGAAAGAAAGGAAGGAAGGAAGGAAGGAAGAAATTAGTTGTTATGATTCTGTTTGTTTTCAGTCCATCATGGTCTTAATAAATACCTTCAAGATATATATAGTTAATAGAATATGTAAGGATAATTCAACTATAAGACTATAAGTGTATGCTTTTAATATTTTCATTACACTTGAGGAAAACAAGTTTAAATAACTATAGTTTATTTTTATGTTTAATAATTAGACATCATAATTTCAAAAATGGGGTTTAATTTTGAATATATGCAGACTAATATGCCAAAAATAATTGTCTTTTTATAACGCAATAATTTGAATGAAAAGTTTTGTGGTTGTATTTATGCTTTCTAAACTCTTAGAGAAACAGACAAATGACTGCATTTGTTGCTAAGTTGAGATCATGGAGAAGAAAACTCCAAACAATACTTGAAATCCTTTATGTACACTAAATTAAAGCTAATAACACCTGAAGACTATGCTGCTGGTATATTCAGACACAGGTCCAAATAAGCTTTTAAGATACCTTTTGTTGCAAGGAAAGATGACAGACACTGTGGTCCATATGTCATTTCACTGATCAGTGACTATACAATGGCATTTAAGTGGGATTCCATGTTCACAGTTTGAAAAGAAACTAAATGTGCATTAATAATGCCCTTTAATTAACATAGTTATCACTAATCTACATGGTTTCTATAAATTATAAAGAGCAAGTTTTAAAATGATTATGGAAATACTAAACCTATCTGGAGATAAAAATTAGTTTCAACAAAATGAAAAGTATAAATGCTGAATCTTTTAAGCTTTTACATAAGAATACATGTATATTCATATGACTAGAGTTATGAAACAATGCTGTTCCAAAACAACAGTTGATTAAAAATGAAAGTGTATGAAGTCGCCTTTATGTACAAAGAATGCTTTTCTATTTGCACAGAACTCAAAAATGTCAAAAAAAAAAAAAACAGATTGAAGTAAAGTAACAAAAAAAGATTGGTTTTGACAGTGCAGCACTCTTGATCATGGTGTGATATTTCAATGTAATTACATGTTACAAGTCTGAGGTTTCAAGTCTATCTGCAAACAAAACATTGAGTAAAATTGATGATATATCATGGGATATGTGAATACACAGGTGGGTGGATAGCTAGCTAGCTAGATGATAGAAAGAAAGAAAAATAGATAGATATGTAGATAGATAATAGCACAAACAAAACAAGCATATAGATATGAATATAAGGTTAGTGTAGAGAAATATGTTCTGATATTCCCAGAAAACATGATATTTTAGTAATAATGTATTTAACTACCTTTTTACACTCTCTGAAAATAAAATTTTCAAAAACAAACCATAATTAGACTTTAGATGCCATTACACTGGGTTTAGCATTATAGTAACTTCTAATTCCTACTATTTTCACTTTTTAATATATAGATTGAGAAATTGCGTGTGTGTGTGTGTGTGTGTGTGTGTGTGTGTGTGTGTGTGTGTGTGTGGTATCTGCATGTGTGTGTCCTGATCTGTCACTGTTTGGCTTATTCCCATGACACAGGGTTTCTCACTAAACCTGGAGCTAGGCTGGTGGTCAGCAAGCCCCGAAGATCCTCCTCTCCCTGTCCCCAGTAATGCTGATATTTCAAGGGCAGGTAGCCATGTCCTGCTTTTTACATGGGCCCTGGAGATATGAACTCAGTTCTTCCTGCTTGTATAGCAATCAGTCTTACAGTCTGAATCATCTCCCTCCCCCCCATTTTTTTTTCAACAAACTAGTCTTGGGTATTTGTTTCCAGCCCATCCATCCTGTTTTTTATACCATAAACTCCATTATCTTTCTTTGGCATTTTGTTTTGTTTTCATTACTATTTTATAAATATTAATTCAGAGCTCACCCTGTAGTGCTACTGATAAAATACTAGGCAAATGAGTGATCACTAAAATAAAAAAATCACAGGCTGGGCAAGGTCATGTACACCTGTAATCCTAGCACTCTAGAGATAGAGGCAGGTGAATCTCTGTGAGTTCTAGGACAGCTTGGTCTACATAGTGAATTCCATGAGATCCAGGACAACCAGGGCTATATAGAAAAACCCTGCCTCAAAAAAATCAAAAAATAAAGAAAAGAAGAAAAGAATGAAGGAGGAAGGAAGAGGGGAGGGTGGAGGGAGGGAAGGAGAGAGAAGGGGAGAGAGAGAGTAAACAAACCAGGCTTGAAATGCCAATGTAAACTATGTAGTCAATATTCTCTGACACACATAACTGATATTACTTACAGGGATATTGAAATTGTCAGTCTAACAACACAGCGATCAGTGAGCTGTAAAATAAAATGCAGTGCTTGACTTGCCTAAAATGATGTGTACAGAACTACATGTCACTGCCCACTGACTGACTTGTAATTAATCAGCAGCAACAAGAGTCTTCCTGCTTTCTTTTGTCACATGAATATTCAAATGGCCTAAATGTCCTGTTTCCAGTGCCTAACACAACTGGCATGACAGAGAAGTGGTTGGATTGCAGGATGGCAGTGCTCTAAACTGGGCAACAGCAGGCCTCATGGAAGGGCTGACCTTGGTGTCGGTCCTGAACAGACAGCAGATGGTAGAAGCTGGGTCTGTTTCATATTGAAGGCTACCAACAGACAGAGACAATAGGAAGGATATTCCAGCTCCGTAGCAAGTCTTAAATCGAAATAAAAGACATGTTTATACAAGTGGAAAGTGATTCTCCTGAACAACTTCACCACATGTTGTTGTTCATAGCAGGAAGTATAATGTTAAATTGGTGTTATATAGCATGAACATTAATTTTCGTCTATACTTCTGTTGTTTCTTGTCAGAACAGTCAGTATTTGAAAAAAAAATCATAAATTTTCCTTCACACAGGTAGCATAACCCTTGGTGTATATGTTCTGAAAATCCCAAGGACCAAGCTATGAATCAGGAAGGCATACCTCATTGAAGTCATTAAATATGAAAATGAGAATATAGTATACTTTGCATAGATTTTTCCAAAACAAATATTTTTAAAAGCTCTCAAAGTTGACAGCATTTTCCAACAAATATAAACATTCAAGTACTAATTTTAGATTTTAAAGAGAACAAAAATATTTTTAAAATAATAAAACCCAGAGCTGGAGAGATGGGTTAATGGTTAGAGGCATTCACTCCTTTTACATAGGACTCAGGTTCTGTTCCTAGCACCCACGTGGTAGCTCACAACCACCTGGAACTACAGTTCCAGAGGATCAGATATATGGTGCACACACATACACACACAATTAAATGATTAGTTAAAAATTAATGATGAAACCCAACTTAGTAAACTAATTTCAATTACTATTCCTTATTTAGTTAATGAGGAAAATACTTATCTATATTTCATTATCAGAGCCATTCTTCTTAGGGTAAAAGACTAAGGTAATTAATAATTCCATAGAGGAACAGAACACAGACACTCTTTGAAGTTGGGAACATAAAAGAGGAGAAAGCTTCAACTGCAATACATAACAACAATAACAACAATGATTAAAAATAATAATATAAAATCCAGTTTTCTTAAAGTCTGTGTTCTTTGAATTAAATTTTAAAGTCTTACTATTTGAAGAGTTGGGAAGATGGCACACTTGGTAAAGTGCTTGTACAAGCATGAGATTATGAATTTGATCCCCAAACTTCAAATAAAAACAAAAGCCTGACCTGGTAGTATACATTTATAATAACAGCCCTGGGAGGGATACATGGGTGGGTCCTGGTCATTCACTGTTCAATTATCCTAGCCTAATCATTTGTGAGCTCCTGGTTAGTGAGAGACCCTGTCTCATTTTATGGTTCATGGTTCTTGAGGAACAACACCCCAAGAGTTACCTGTGGCCTCAAAAGACATGCAAATGTATATAAACACACACACACACACAGAGAGAGAGAGAGAGAGGGAGAGAGAGAGAGAGAGAGAGAGAGAGAGAGAGAGAGAGAGAGAGAGAACTTGTCCCTTGAAAATATTCCTTTGATGACTGAAGCAAATAAATAAGAAGCCCTAATTGTCATGTACAATTACAATGCCACAGTACAGCCTATGCATACACAACCACAGCAGCCTAGCACAACAGAGAGAAAGGCTCTGTGAAATGACACAGTTGTAGTTTTATTAGAATAGCACCCCTAAGGAAATTCAACAGCAACAGCAAACATTTTAGATTGAAATGAAATGTGGTATCTTAAAATCTTATTCTTCAAGCAACAACACTAATCTTTGGAACTTGGAAAATGCTTAGTGAATAGTATAGTGTTGGCACACCCACCGGACAATTGTATCAGTGTTTTCACATAGGCTCTTCTGACAGCATCAATGCACCTGGTAGAATGACAGCCAGTTGTTCATTCTCTCTGGTGCTGTGGGATGTCTTTCTGTATGCTGTGAATATGTGTTGCTCCCATTGGCTAATAAATACAACTGTTTTTGGCCTATGGCAAGGCAGCTTCGAGGCAGGTGGGAAATCCAAGCAGTAATGGGGAGACAAGAAAGGAGAGTAGGGAGAGAAGAAAGGAGAGTAGGAAGAGATGCCTAGCTGCCACCCAAAGAGCAGCAAGATGCGAGCAGACCAGTAATGCCACGGCCACATGGCAAAAAAATAGATTAATAGAAATGGGTTAATTTAAGATGAAAGACCTGGCTAGCAAGAAGCCTGTCATAGGCCATACAGTTTGTAAATAATATTAAGCCTATGCATGATTATTTTATAAGCAGCTGCAGGACCTCAGAGCCAGGTGCGACCACAGGGCCAGGCGGGACCAGAGAAACCAACCATTGCATTTGGCGCCCAACGTGGGGCTCTCGAATTTCCATAAGGCCTAAAAGAGCTTAAAAAGGGCTTCTAAACACACAATAATGGAGCCAAAAATAGCTTCCTACTTGTGTCTCTCATGCAGGCCATGGTACAGAGACACCACAGCATTTGGGCTTGAGCATAGCTTGTGAGATTCCCACATTGGTAGACAGAGCTCTCTCCAAGCTGCAAAACACACTACATGGCAAATTTAACTTTTACTCATGCAGACAAAAAGGTTTTATGGGCCAGCTGCTTGCTACCTGGTGGCAGCATGGACCCCAGACTTGGTGGGGTAAGCATGACTCTCCTGGGGTACCTCCACCATATTGGGAACCTGAAATGGGTGAAGTCAGTAGCCAGGGCTGCTGCTTCAATCTTAGCCAAGCTGCAGTTTGTAATGATCAGAAAAGGATTATAGATATACAAAAGACAGATTCAGATGGAATAAACCCCTAAATGGTTTACACTATATGTAAAACTTTACATAGGCTTGGAAGAGAGAAGAAAAGAGGGATAGACAGTTATATAAAGAAATAGATAGTTTTAACCTGCCTAGGCCCATGGTCCCACCCAGCCTCAAGGTCCTGCAGCCGCTTATAAAATAATCATCCAGAGGCCCAATATTATTTACAAACTGTATGGCCTATGACAGGCTTCCTGCTAGCCAGCTCTTTCATCTTAAATTAACCCATTTCTATTAATCTATGTTTTGCCACGTGGCCATGGCAATTCCAGTCTGCTGGCATCTTGCTGCTCCTTAGGTGGCAGCTAGGCATCTCTCCCTACTCTCCTTTTTTCTCTCCATATCTCTGCTTGGATTTCCTGCCTGCCTCTAAGCTGCGTTGCCATAGGCCAAAACAGCTTTATTTATTAGCCAATAGGAGCAACACATATTCACAGCATACAGAAAGACATCCCACAGCAATCTGGTGTTATTAAAACCCGTTTTACAGACATAACTTAGATTCTCTCTTTCCCATTCCAAATGACGATGGCACTGAAGCCTCTGATAATAAAGAAAACATATTTTATGTGGGTTTTTTTTTTAGTTCTTCTAGTTTTAAATAACATCTTAACATATGTTTAAAACAGAGCATATGGAAAAAAGAAAAAGCAAATCTGAATTCCAGGCACAAATATTGGTTAAAAAGATAACACCATGCAAATCTATTACTTTTATAGTAATCTCAAATCATGCATATCAATAAAACTAAACACCAATAGGAGCATGGTGGTTTTCTATAATCATATCACCTCCTAGGAATTCAAATTTTCTACATCTAACATCTGTTTTCAGGAGACATGAAATTCATTCTCACAATCAAAAAGATTACATCAGACTTTTTGTGTATGACTAGCTTCAGTTTCCATTGATCAGTATTAAAAAAATGCATCTTTATAAACCATCCATTGAGTAACTGCAGCAGCTAGCATGTAGCATCAGTGTAACTGTGTTCACCTGGCTGTTCTATCAAGTAGTGTTCATGAACAGGAGAGCCCCCAGGAGCCAAAGTCTGATATATAATTCAGCATCATTCAGTAGTTCTCCAGACAAAGAGAATTTCTAAAGGAGTTTGTTTCTGTTAATGCTCTTCACTTGTATGGAAAAAGACAATTTATGCCTGAGAGCAAATGGGCTTAGGAAGTATTACCAATCAACATGCCCTTAAACAAATGGCTTCAATGTCCTATGCTTCTTTTTTTACCTTGGGAGAAGTTAAAAATTAACGTTTAAAACAATGGCTGCAGCCAACAGTCAAGATTACAGGATCAATGCTGTTTGCTACACAACTCAATAAATCAGCAAATACTTATAGATGAGAATTTGCATACAGCATCTTAAAAACGAACAGTCCACACAAGTCTCATGGTTATGTGACATTGTTAAGGGGATTTATGTAATGGATTAACAAGAATTTTCATTTTACCAAAATATAGAAATCCCAACCACTTCTATACAAAATAACTTACTATATCACATTACTAATGTGGCTAACTCGATCTCAAGAGCTCTTAGGTCTAATCCCACCATCTCACAAACTACATGCCAACTACTCATGTAGAAGGTCATGTGACCTAACAAGTTGGAGGGGGAGGATAAACTGCCATATTGAAGCAAATGATGAGTTTTGACTTTAAGCTGAAAAGGGAAAGGAGAATTTATAAAGCTCTGTAAAGACTTGCATGCTGAAGTATATATTTCATTGCAAAAATACATCAATTTCATCAAATGAGACAGCTGCACATAACAAGTCTATAGATATTTTTAAATGAACTAAGAAGTCCGATTACATTTCTTATATAGAAAATCCATTTTGATACTATATCTCACCCGACATAAAGTATTTGTATTTGTATTCCTATGCCAATCCAAATGCCTGAGTGGGAGAAAATCAGTGTCGTGTGTACAGAAATACTCAATAGCCAAAGTATAGAAACAATCTGTGTCTACCAATGAATTTTTTAAAAAAAGTAAGGAAGATTTTTAGACAACTTATTCTTTTAAGATGAACACAATTTTAAAGGAAAAGAAAATGTGGTTTATACAAAAGAACTCTATTCAGCATTCAAAAAGAATATTCTGCCATGTACAACATGATTGAATCAGGGTGACACTGTGAAAAGTCAAAGAAGCCAAACACAGCAAGAAAAGCACAATAGGATAACATATACAGAAGATTTTCTTAAAAGTCAAATAATCAGAGTGGTTGAGGGATGGTGGCCAAGGACAGAAAGGCAAAGGGAAAAGGGGAAAGCAGGTCAAAGGCCACAAATATGCAGTTTGAAAGGTGTTTCAAGACACACTGTGTGGAGGCTGTAATTAGTAACACCGTATTGTATGGGAAAGACTGCTAGAAGTAGGTTTGGTGTCTTCATCTCTCACACACACGGAGAAAGTTAACTATGGAAGACGGTAGATATGTTTATTTGATTTTAGTAGTTATTTCATTTTGTATGTATAAAGATCATTGTGCATCTTAAATATGTATAAGAAATTAATTAAATATATATACAAAATTAAATGTAAATTACTTAAAAATAAAAAGTAGAGAAGAAATAGAAGCTTAAAAAAAAAACCCTAACATTATCCTACTACTTAGCCCTTGGGATGACTATGGTCATTTTTAAAAATGAATAAAAATAACAGTTTGGAGTAGATGTAGAAAACTCAAATTCTGTGAATGGCTAAGGGAAATAGAAAATTATGTGGTCTTTCTGGAAAACAGCATGGTTTTTCAAAAAACAAAACAAAAAAAAAAAAAAAAACAAAATGACAGAATTGCAGTATGAGCCCAAAATGGCCTTTCTGATATGACTCTAACAGACCTGGGAGCATGGACTCCTGTATCCAGGGCAGCATTATTCACAAGCCAGAAGGCAAAAAAAGCCAAACAGGAGTGTCTATTCAGGGATAAAGCAGTGCTTGAATTAGAAATATGAGTACGATGGACTATTCTATCCATCCTTAAAAAGTGAAACTACTACTGTCAATTTCCCAAACCAATATAAACCCCAAATACATTCTCTATATTTATCTTTTATTCTCAGAGACAAATGTAGCTCTCACCCCTCATTAGCAAAGTTCCTTTCCTCAACAGATGGAGACTATTACAGACATTCACAACAGGTCAAAATTCAAACAGCTGACTACAGGGTGTCCAGAACAAAATCATATATCTGTAATGCAAATAACTCCTACACCTAAAGCTCAGGTAATATCATGAAAGATGGGGGTTGGGCAGATTCCAAGAGCCATAAGACCAAGATGTCCGCTGCTAGTGCCTTCTAGACATGACAGGGATACTGCACCCATGAAATCTCAACAATATGGTTCCCTAAGAAAGGCCCACATAATGACAAGACCAGGTGAGATGCCAATGTGGATAGAAGAAATCTCACAATTCCCTACCACTGGATGAAGAGCTACAGGCAGTCAGTGGTTGCTGAGAGAAGGAGATTAAATCTTCTCCAGGGAGTAGCCTCCTGATATTTTATCCAAACCCAAGCAATCAGCTTCGAACACACAGACATATGAGCAACACTAAATGAACTCAACAAATGTGTAAGTGTGTGCAGTGTGTGTGTGTGTGTGTGTGTGTGTGTGTGTGTGTGTGTGTGTGTGTGTTTATAACAGTAACAGTAAAGATGTCCATAATGTGAGACAGTGGGGAGGGACACAGTAGGACTGGAAAGGAAAGGGAGGGGAGAGAAATGTTATAAATACAGTGAGTATGTATGAAATCCTAAAAAATAAAAATTTAACTTCAAAAAAGGAAATAATATTCTAACATTGCATGCTACAGCATTGGAGAGAATTGTGCCAGCCGAAAGAACCAGTCACAAAAGAGGGATGCTGCATGATTCTACATGTGTGTGCAACCTAAAACTGCCACACTCACAAGGACAGATGATACAAAGTGGCTCCTGGGAATTAGGGAGGAGAAGAAGGACTGTTTAGTGGGCATGACACTTCAGTTTGAGTTAATGATAAAACTTCTGGAGAGAATAAAAGTGATGGTTGTAAAATAATGTGGATGGATTTGATGATTCTGAATTATACATTTAAAATGATTAGCATAATAACTTTTATGTAATACATAACTCGACAAAATAAAAATATTGTTATGTGTACAATTTTTAAGTAACTGCAATGTGATTAAAGAATTCAGTGATGAGGTGAACTTAAGGTATACAAATGAAGAAAGGATTCAGCAGGAGAGAGGGGATGAGACAGTACAATGTAGAGTAAACATACACATGAAATTGTCAAAGAATAAAATGCAAAATGCAAAAATACATAATAAATTAGGAATATAATAAAAAGTGTGAGTAAAAAGAATTAATTTCCCTATAGATAATGAGACTTTGGCTCTAAAAATAACCAATAAAACTTTCTTGAAATTAACCCCCCCAAATTAACTGTTTAAAGATATGATGGCCTTCCATTACAAATTATTATGACATGATTATTTATAGATACTATAAATAATTGTTTTATTTATAATGCAGTTCATTCATTTTACTGTAACAAAACTGATAATAGTACATAAAAAGTATTGCTTAATATGTATTTTTACAAGGCACGTATTCAAGAAAATATGAACCATTTCAAAAGTTAACTAAGAATAATATGGTAGAAATATTACTGACTCAATCTCAATAGAATGGTTAACAGAGTTGGAAAACTATTAACTCTGCATAATAGCTGGAAAATCAGTAATTCAAAGCAGAGCAATTACCCTAACCGTGGAGTGGAGGGGGTGGTGGGCTGGTTTTCTACCCGTCCTGGGCGCTGGGAGGGCTTTTGTCACTGCCAACCATCTGGCAAATGAAGATGAACATAACTGGGTTCACAGACTAGGCCGTCAGGAAAAAAAAAAATCAGTTAAGACTCCAACACTTGACAGTGAGAGAGTACCACCGTGCTCAGCTGTGCTTAGCTACTAACGATGTAGCTGCAACCACTGACTTCCACCCCTACTCTCTAGACACAGCTGTAACCAATAACTCCCACCGTCACCCCCTATCCCCCAAGACCGGCCCAGGATCTTCAAGCAGTTCTGCGGCCTCTTCTCCTTCACACTAACAGAGGAATAGCACTGTGGTTCTCAAGATTTTTCCAAATCGATGATACTGAATATCCAGAAAACAGTAAGTTTCAAACATCATTTTAAAGTAAAATTTGAGGGTGGGCAATGTGATACACTTGTATAACCTCAGCATTTTGAGAGACAGCTGCAGGATTGACACATGTTTGAGTGTCGCCTGGTCTACTAAGTTCTAGGCTAGCCAGTGCTACATAGTGAGACTCAGTCTGAACTTCTCTCTGAACCTAAAGTACAGTGCCAAGTAGCACACAGAACAGTTCTACTCATCAGACTCTAAGACTTTATATGCCATTTGGGATTGAGTCTTTTCAAGAACATATTCATACTTCCTTCTTCCTAAACTGAGCTGTGTGCACAAACCCTCATGATTAAGGAGGCTGTAATTGCCGGCACTGATTGTTCCTGCTGTCCACGGTTCAGGAGTGTCTTCGGGGAGCTGCTTCTTCCCCCAGTGAACATCTCTGCACTGCAATGCTTCTCCGAGTGAGTCCCTGTCTGTCTGCTCTTTCCCCCTCTTTCTCAAGGCTGCCACTTCTCCCCACTGTGTTGTATCTATCGCCAGGAGGCCCCGTGACCCTGGTCTAGTTCATCACATCTAATCCACCCCAAGAATGGAAACCAGATGATCAAGCATCTGAAAATAGGTATAATTTAAAAATAAACAGCGTAAATGAGCTGAAACTTTTCGACATCTATTTTTACTGATGAGAAAACGATTCATCTATTTCCACTCACAGCTTAGGGTGTGTTGGAGGTATGAGAACTGTGGCAATACCATATGGCTTAAAATAATAACATCTTGGAGAGAGTCTATGGAATAATTCAGCAATCTGATTTATATGTCGAATATAGAGCTATCGTTTCCTAAATAAAATTGTAAAATTAAGTCGACACTTCAACACATAGATCAAAATAGAACTCAGTTCAAGTATCTACCATATCTTTTCAGCCACACCAAACCCCATATTATGTATATTCACTATCACATGAGAAGCACCCTCGTATTCAAATTCCATATAATTTTTCTCAACTTGAAAATCCAGCAAATGTGTGCTTTGTTGTATTTCTTTATTTAGATGCTGGGTTGTGACTTCTTTTGCATTTCAGAGGCTAAAAATAAATAATTATTATATTTAATTTTCCAAGAGTCAGTAAGTCAATAGATATGGCTTTATGCCTCCCTTACAAAATTTCCACTTGTGCCAACACTGAGTAAAATATCTCTCTCTCTCTCTCTCTCTCTCTCTCTCTCTCTCTCTCTCTCTCTCCTCTGTTTCCAGATAAATGCCAGTCATTTGGACAGGGCTAACTCACAGAAGGTGCAGCAGGCACAGATGGCACTAATGCATAAATGTAATCTAGCAAAAGAATGCCAACGCCAAGCCATAAAAGGTTCCAAGTAACTACAGTGCACTTACAGGAAGTCTGTGGTTGGCAAGGTTAATGCCACAGCGCAGCAGTGAGGGTTCGCTGTTTGTTCCCAGAGCAACACAACAAAGTCTCAAGTAAATGAGCACACTTCACGTATTCACCACAAATGCACTGATTTAGATAAATGATGTATCATTAGAAACAGCAAGGTCCACACACAACACACACACACACACTCACACACACTCACACACACACACACACACACACATACATACACACACACACACTCACACACAAACTCACACAAACTCTCTCTCTCTCTCTCTCTCTCTCTCTCTCTCTCTCTCTCTCTCT
>CABHPR010135157.1:16327-47992 GCA_902168415.1 Peromyscus melanophrys
TAATTTGTCTCTGTGTATGCATCTGTGTGTCTCTATGTTATGTGTGTTGTCTCCATGGGTGTGTCTGTGGTTTGAGTGTGTCTATCTCTCTCTCTCTCTCTCTCTCTCTCACACACACACACACACACACACACACACACACACACACATTTTGAGCAAAGCCCTTACTGGATTCAAATTCACAATTCTCCTGCCTCAGCTTCTAGTAGCTGGTGTCACAAGCAGGTGTGTGCTAACAAGAAAAACATTAAATAAAGATAATATGATTTGTGCCATTCCCTGGACATATTCAGATACGGATCTGAATGATGTTCATTCCCTATTATTTTACTTATTTTGTTTTCTTCATAGTACTTACCACCTAAAATATCATTGTTTGCCTATGGATGTTCCAAAGTATGACTCCCTCAGTTACTTTCACTGATATCCTTATTCATGGGACAATATTTCATACTTATTTTGAATATTTGCCTACTGTCTGCCTTATGAGATAGAGATTAACTCCATAAGAAGAAAAATTCGATATGTATCTTATTCATCAATTCCCCTTGTGCTTTGTAATAAATCATAAAGTGAACAAATATTAAACAAAATTAAAAAAATGAAGAAACTTATGTGCACTTATTAAACACCACTTGGATACACATTTGAAATGATTGCAAACCAAGGGTAAACGGCATTTGAAGGACAGTTAGTGCATACTCTTGCCTTTCTCTGCTTCTCACTCCACTCTTCTCTAGGTTTGGAATTCCCACCAACTACCCATTGTATAGGAAAATGTAACTATACCTCTAACATTTATAGTCTGTCAAATTTTATATATGAGTAAAAGATTAATAGGGCTAAATTTTTTCAAGAGTCTTGCTTGTCCCTGTTCCTGAAAACTGCTCCCAAGAGAAGGGAAAGACCCAGGCTGAAAGAGTAGGAAGAGAGGTGACAGGGGTTCAGGAGGGGAGAACGGCAGCGTAGAAAGCCTTCCTGGGACAATTAATTAAAATGTCCTCATTAGCATTTGATGGATAAAAGTGATCTGCTTTTCTTGAAAAAAAAAAATTACTTTTCATCCTTCCTTGATGAAAACTCCTATGAGTTTTATTCTCAAAACACCCCATCTGGAATAAAAGTATCCCCTCTTAGACATGCAGTGGACATGTTCTAGGTGTCCGTTTATGCCCGACCATGAATAGCACTAAGCACTACAATGCCAACACTTTCCTGTGCAACGTGCACAGCTGATGCATTTGTATTGTGTCTAAGCAGCACCATACGCTCTGGTGTATGCTGTGTACTCGGCAGTACCACAGCAGAAATAGCACTGATTTCATTGTCTTAGCAGTTACATGGATGGAAAGTCTGTGGACAGAAGGATCGTGTTGATGGTAGATCTTAGCAACCCCAGCATACAATCGTCCTTCCATAAATAAGAACTTGCACATTTTCACTTAAAAAAGTGCCTTAGAGAGTCTCACTTATGCTCTGGGGTTATTGCCAAGTAAAATAAGGTTACTTGAATACAAGGACAGCAACAGCCAATCTGATAACATGCCAAGCGATGAACAGGCAGGTAGCATATACAGTGTGGATGCACTGAACAGAAGAATGGTTCACATCCATGGCAGATGCAGCAGCAGCATCCTTGATATAAACACGCTATTCAGAAAAGTGTGAAATTCAAGTGCTTTTTCCGAAAGCTCTCCATTTAATATTTGCAGAATGAGGTTGGCCACAAACAGCTGAAATGAACCTACACATGAAGATGCCGTCCCTACCATGAAAAAGTATTCAATATCTAGAGGATGGATAAATGAACAATCACAAATGTGCTTAGTTAACACAACATGGCTGTTACAACTGCCATGTAAAATAATATAAGAAGGTATGGTTTATTTTTATTCCAATTAGTAATGCATATTAATTGTGATGAGATTCACTGTGAAACTTCTATATATGTGTATATTGTACAGTAATGATATAGTTTACACACAGGACAGAAATTAGTACTTACAAAACATAGTCTCAAGCAGATTTTTAAAACAGCCTGAGAGAAAAAAAAATGGGATAATACTTTAACTCTTTGACAGCTGGTAGAGGGTACATTTTGCCTTGGCCCTTCTGACACCTATACATTTTTCCTTAAAAATATATTTTTATTTTGTAATAAGAAAAGTGTTTGCCACACATTACTACACACAAAAAAACACATACAAAAAACACATAAACAGTGATTATGTTACTTTTCCCCAAATATTTCTTTTTGTGTGAGTAACTGCATAGAGATTTACATGACAGAGCACCTTTGGAGGTCAGAGGATAACTTGCAGAAGTCAGTTCTCTCCTTGCACCCTGTGGTGCCAGAGATCAAACACAGATCCTTGGACTTGGCAGCAAGAACCTTTATCCACTGATCCATCTTACCAGATTGCCCTACACCCTTTATTTATTTAGTATAATGCTATGGGATTAAATTTGTAATCCTGAGGTGTTTTTCTCAGATATGAGCTGTGGTATATTACCGAACTTTATGCATGAGAAGAGTAAAAGGCTTTGGGAACAATATGGGTGAATGGCTGCCTTCACTTTTGAATATGATGATGAGAGTAGTCAATAATACAGGTTTCTCCTGTCTGTAAAAACCCCATCTCAGCTATCCTTCATTTATACCATGTGGAATACAGTAGCACCCGCCTCATAGCATTACTGGGAGAACTGTGGAAATGTATGTGATGCTCAGTGTCCATGCAGAGCAACACAGAATGCCATGTGTTACACTACTGTGTCCATTTAACATACTTGAAATACTTCGATGCATAAAATTATTTTCAAAGAAAATTTCGCAGTAGATAGTAGAGCTGAAACAGAAAAAGATTCCAGAAGTCAAGTTTAAAACCAGAGAAACATCTGTTCAGCAGGCCCTTCATGAAAGGTTCTCACTCCTCTGTATAAAATGATCCAACTTTCAAAGAATTCACCTCACCATTTTAGTAAGACGTAAGTGAATAGTGATGAAAGTTTAGATGCATTTGTGGCACACCTCAAGTTACAGTGTGGAGAGCTTGAAATTTTTATGCTCCTATGTTTTTGAAAATAAAAAAGAGATAAAGAGAGAGGGGATGGAAAAGAAGAAAGGAGAGCAGAGGAGCAAGAATAGGGGGGAAGTGGAGTGGAGGGAAAGGGAGGAAGAAAAAGAAAAAGTAACAATTTGGACGCTAGAACAAACCACCTTTCTCTCTAGCTTGGCCGGAACAAAGAGGGTTGAAATGACAGCATAAGCCACAGCCAGTGCGCCTGTCCCCATTTCCAGTTTTCTGCAGAACATGACATGTTCAGTTGTGCACAGCCTTCCTGAAATTATATGCCATTTTTTAATTTTAATCTTCATTATGAAGATTAAAGTGTATTGATAGTGTTTTGGCTTTAACTCTTAAGAAAATTAGTAAATGAATGAATTTTAAGTTTTACTAATGCTTAGAAAACACCCATAAATGTCAATAAGCTTTTCCTCCCACTAATATGTAAGCAAATAAATAAATAAAATAAAAATTAAAAGGATGTTTTCATTCCCTAGCTACTGTGAACACATCAACAATGAACGCTATTGTGAACACAGCAACAATGAACATTGTTGAACAAGTATCTATAAGATATGCCAAGGAGTGGTATAGCTGGGTCATGTGGCAGATTGAATTTAAAGTTTAAAGTACGGATTTCCAGAATGTGTGCATCAGTTTGCAATACCAACAGTGAATGAGGCTTTCCTTTTTCCACATTGCTCCAGCATTTATTGTCCATTCTTTTATTGGTCTTTGCTGTTCTGATTGGGGTAAGATGATATCACAAAGTTGTTTTCATTTGCATTTCCCTAATTGCTAGGGATAACCATTTTAATCCCTTCTTCTGAAAGCACTGTAGATTCCAAGCCCATTTTTGAATGGCTCATTTGTTGGGTTTTCTGTTGTTTGTTTGTCTGACTCTTTGTGTTTAGAGTTTTAAATGTACTCTGGATATTAATTTTCCATCAGATGTATAGCTGGCAAAGATTCTCTCAATCTAAGTGTCCTTCAAGTGATGAATGAATAAAGAAAATGTTGTACATACACACTATGGAATACTGTTCAACTCTGAAGAAAAATGAAACAATTAACTTTGCAGATAAATAGATGCAAATAGAAGAGATCATACTGAGTGAAGGAACTGACCCAGAAAAACATGATGTCTCTCATTTTAGTCTCCTAGCTCCAAATCTTCAAGTGTGAGTACATAACCTGAAGGAGCTGCAGAAACTTAGAAAGTAAAAAGAAACCACTGTGGGGCAGGGTAAGCAATGGAGAGGAGAATATCAGGTTATGAGTGAGCTGAAGGGAGGGAAGTGGGGGAAGCAGAGGAGTTTTAAGTAGAGAGAGGAAAGAAATAAAAATAAAAAGATGGAGGAGGGTAAAATAGCAGTAAGGCTGTCTGGAAATGTCATAAGAAATCATACATCTATCTATATCTATTATCTATGTATCTATCTATCTATCTATCTATCTATCTATCTATCTATCTATCATGTATATTTCCACCTATATGTATTTCTAATCTGGGCTGACATTTCTTCTCCCTCAAGAAACATAGACTATTTAAAAAGAAACTGGCATGAAAAGTTTTCTTTTGAATTGCTGATAATGATTGACCAAGAGACACCGAAAATATTACACGTTGTTACTATTGCCCTTGGTTACCCCCAGACAAGGAAGACATGTCCCTATCTGAAGACACCATGCACGTCATATAACTTGAAAGCTACCTCCCTAATGACTGGCTTTCATAGTACCAAAAGGCACCAGGCAGGTTTCCAAAGCATGGAAGCAACCAACAGTCCTCCCCACCTATGATGCCTGTGAGCCACAATGACTGGCATGACACAACAACCCTAGGGGTGCAATATTGGCATGCACACGCTGGTGTTAACAAACAGCTCTTTAGTTGGACTTATGACCTGTCCAACAAGAAAGAAATCACACTTGGTACTGGAAATCCACCACCTACCCAGGGCTAGTGAAATCATGAATCTTGGAGAAGAACCCACAAACTCCACTTCACTAGCACAACCCCTAACTATATTCTCAATGTTTGTCCTTATACCCACATGTCAATGTAGTCTTCACTTCTCTTTGAGGAAACTTCTCTATGCAACAGATAGAGACCATTACAGAAAACTACAACCAACCAAAATGCATAGTTACGGAACCCAGCCCCAGCTGATATATCTATAACAAAACTCTTGCACCTACGGCTTAGGGATCATTGCAGAAGAGGGGACAGAGGGATTGTAAGAGTCAGAGGATCATGAAGTTTGCTGTGAGACTATTTCTTTTGGAAATTTCAGTGAAGTTACACCCATTAAGTGTCACCAACATGACTGTCTAAACATAATCAGAACAAGGATAACACCAAGAGACATGGTAAGGTGGACAAGGTCTCAACCCTAGACAAAGAACTACAGGCAATTAAGGAATGCTAAGAACAGGAGAAACAATCTTCCCCAGGGAAGAGCATACCAAGTGGTTATCCAATACCAAATGGTCAACCCTGAAAACATACATACAAGTAATATTATATAGATTGAGCTTTCTCCCTCTCCCTCTCTCCTCCCCCGCCCCGTGTGATAGCAATTAGAGAAGAGGGCATGAATTTGAACAAAGAGCAAAGGAGGGTTCATGGGAGGGTTTGGACCAAAGAATGGAAAGGGGAAAAGATGTAATTATATTCTAACATCAAAAAAATAATTTTAAAAAGGAATCAATCACTCTAGTCACAACAGCAACATTAAGAAAATTGAGGCACCCATTTTATGTTCTTAATGGGGCAGTTACTTATCATAGGAAAATCTCAAAAGATCCAAATTTGGCTCTACTAAGTTCCTCACAAACCAATCTTGTATTATCATCCAAAACAACGGAAAATCAGTCAGGGCAGCTCTCTGGAAGATGGCTTGCACTAGCTGGCCATGCTCAGGCTCTTCTGGGTGGCTTCTAACTAACTGTACTGAAAGCCTCGCTGCAGAACATCCATGGAAACCTGTCTCTTTGGAAGCAAGTTTTCACGCCACTCCCTTGGTCCAGTTTTTCCAACTCCAATTTGTAATTTGAATCTATCCTTATAAAAATACTGCCTTGAACATGTGTGGCTAAAGTTTTCCTGCCTGGCTCACGGTCAGGATAAATCTCTTTCACCTGCCAGTCCCACAGCCGCTCAGACCCAACCAAGAAAGCACAGAGACTGATATTGCTTACAAACTGTATGGCCGTGGCAGGCTTCTTGCTGACTGTCCTTATATCTTAAATTAATCCATTTCTATAATTCTGTTCCTTGCCACATGGCTCGTGGCTTACCGGCATCTTTACATGCTGCTTGTCCTGGCGGTGGCTGGCAGCATCTGGCAGCCTCTCCTTCCACCTTCCTGTTCTTTTTATTCTCTCTGTTAGTCCCGCCTATACTTCCTGCCTAGCCACTGGCCAATCAGTGTTTTATTGGCAACACATTTGACATACAGAACATCCCACAGCAAACATGCCTCTCTCAAAGAATCGATTTGATTTACTGTGTAAACTAGAAATAAAGAAGCTATAAAATGCTCTATGTCATTAAGTGACAATGAGAATGATAAGTACATATTGAGTATCAATTATGCACTGGACATTGTGCTGTTTTGTTTTTTTAATCATCTAATAGTAGTCAAAATGCATTGGATGTAAATTAAAAACAAGAAATACTATTTTGTTGTCTGATTAATCTTTCATCTATCTACTTATCTATCATAAATGAACTGTATCATGAGTTTGACTAAACCTTACTAGTGACCATTTAGACAGACGCTGTCACATAAATATAACACAGTCTGAACTTGCTGACTCTAGATACATTCATTTCTGATTGAATCTCCAAGGTAGAACCTGCCAGAGGCTGCTGACCATACAAATTAAAACACAGAATCCTCTAGAGCAGTGGTTCTTATCCTGTGGGTCATGACCACTTCAGATGTCACATATCAGATATCCTGCAATCAGATATTTACATTACAATTCATAACAGTAGCAAAGTTACAGTTATGAAGTAGCAACAAAATAATTTTATGGTTGGGGGTCACCACAGCATGAGGAACTATATTAAAGGGTCGCAGCCCTAGGAAGGTTGAGAATCATTGCTCTAGAGAATATTTTTTGTCAACAGAACACAGTTGACAAAATTATAGGGATGAGAGAGCACTCTAGAATTCCAGCCTGATGAACATATCCAGAATTCTTCAGCATTTTCATGTCAAACTCTCAATTACTCACTCTGGCCCTACAGAAAAATTTAAATAACACTGAAAAAGTGGTTTATTACCTTAAGTACTGCTACTTTGCTATCTGTAGAGGCTAATGTATTGCATTACATATAGAAATAATTGCTACTGCTACCCTCATTAAAAGCCATTAAATCATGAGACCATTTGAAACTGCTGTAATAGAAGAAAAATGTTCCTTTTTTTTTTTTAACTGTATCATACTCTGAAACCTCACCAAAAAAAAAATGATGTACTGCTGCACTGCACTACTTGGAGGTAAGAATGTGAATATGAGATCTTGTAACCAAGTGTACAGTTTTACTGTGTGGGAGAAACAAAAGATTATTTCAGCCTTCCAAATCTGAGGAAAAATTCTGTCTACACTGTGACCCCTCCAGTGCAGAAGTAAGCCATGGGCTGATGCTGTAGCCCATGTGGTTGTCATGCATGCATTTGTGAGTTAGTATTGCATGCTTTTGTTGGAGGGTTTAATTTCAATAGTCCATTAATCCTTTAAATACATTAAGCATGTCCACCACTTCTGGCAGACCCTTCTGCCCTTCTGATTCTCTGTTATAGTTCAATGCTTTATCCCCAGAGCCTGAGGAACAACTGCCAACAACAAGATGAAGAAATTGAATAAAAATTACACTCTCGGCCCGTGATCTCACAATATTCTATTCTTATGTATGTTAACATCAAGTATACATATATTAGAAATGCACACATGTTGATTTAAAGCATGTTTGTTTAATCTAGGCTTAATTTCAAGCTATTTACTGCAAATAGATCCTTTCACGCTAGAGCAAGCTTAGTGTGAGGAGCAGAAGAGCCTCTCCCTCCCTGCCACATTCTCCTACCGGGAGCTGTGCTTCCAGGGTAGCAAAGAAAGTAAATCTGCAGGGATCTGCAAGTGGACAGAAGACCACTCAGGAGACCAGGTATTCTGCAAAGTATATCTAGCATAGAGATTCCACGTTTGGGAGGATGCACTCCCAATGCTTCCTCAGACATCAATATTTGGCTTGACTGTTGAGAAGTCGCATGCCTCAAAATTCCCATCACTTCAGCCTCCAAAGGTTCATGTCAATCAACATCCACTTTCTCTAGGAAAAGAGGCTCTGACTACCAATGTATTAACACCATAGGCTAACATGGCTACAATCACTGAGTGAGCATTTACTCCAAGCTGGGCAATGTTCTCAGAGATTCACATGTGCTAACTCATTTAGTCCTCGACAGAATATGAAGCTGGGTATTTTTGTAACACAAAACAAAGCTGGGCAATCAGTTTTAAGTTTCCTTTCCTAATAAGCACATTATTCTCTGATTTGAAATCCTCATTGTAGGTTGGAATCAAACCTGCAATGTAAGTTTTTGTTGTGTATCTCAATATTCCAGCTGCTCAGATTTCTCTTGTTGTGTTCATCTGGCATCTTTTCCCATTAGGCATCCCACCCACAATGCAATGAGTGAAGAAATCCCATGCAGTCAAAATGGTCTGGGCTGGACCAACAGTACCTAAATCACATTTGTTTGGGCCAACAGGAATACATATGCCGTGCATTAACGTAATTGCTCTATACATAAATACAGACCCTGGATAGGTTCACTGCACAATCTTAAAATTATTTGAAAAGAGGAAAAGAATGAAGGTGAAAGCAGAGTGGAAAATATGAAAGGTGAGATGTAAAGCTGAGAATCAAAGATGCCAATTTTGAACATAATGAAAATAAGCATAATGAAGGTTTGCTACTAAAAATATCAAGTATATATTTAAGATTTTCTGAGCTTGACTCATAGCACTACAACCTTTCCTATTTCATTTACTCTTCCATCACCCCTGTGAAATAAGTGTTATTATGTAGAACATCTGATCTTGAACATCAAAAATGAGAAAATAAATTTGGGAAAGACTGGGAATTTGTTCATGGCACAGAGGTCCTACAATCAGGCCCAGAACCCAGATATAGCAACTTAGTGCAACAGATTTTTGAACATGGTCATGGGCCTGTAAAGAGGCTCTGTCTTAAATCTGTTAAGTCTGCTCTTGTTGAAAACAGAGGGCATTCAGTTTTCTTATATTGTTAATGAAGTATCCAACTTAAAAAATTAAGTAAATGAAATAGGTCATGACTGAAAATAGTCCCCTCTGCATTTGTTTGTTCCCCTCCCCGACTGGAGGCATGTGTTTGTTTGGTATGTTTCCCACCACCTGATGACAGAGAAAGAAATATACCATAGTTCAATAGTGCTTATATTTTATATTCTGAATCCTTCATGTCTGCATACAACATAAAATAAAAGTCACAATTTTTATTTTTTTCCTCCTGAAGGACTCACGGAGGTAATATTGCAAATTGCTATGAATCTCTTCTGTGTGTGTATAAGCTGTGAGCTGCTTCTGGTCAGAAGCAAATACAAACCCCACTGTAACTATGATTCAGAGTCCGCACTTCCCAGTGTAATGGGATGTTCTAAGACACACCACGCAGACACCCTGAGTTTGTAGGTCTTGCATTAGAACTACCTCTCTCCTTCAGATTTGAGGCTGAGTCATCCACATTTTTCCCCTTGAAACTAGCTCCTATGAAAAGGGGGAAGACGTTTTTATAAATAAAATATGAGGCTGGGAGAAAATTATACTGCTCTGTATGTTGCTATCTCCTCTTCGAAACAGAATGGATCTGTTCATAAATTCTAGTCCAATGAGGCTAACCTGGTAGTCAACTGGGCAGCGAGGTTCCCTTTGTAACAAAGATTTAATCTGTACTTCAAGTCCTACAAAGACTCAACATTAAGACATGCTCAATATACACAAAACCAAATGAGAATGTGTATTATTATGTGCCAAAAGACTATTTTCTAGCCCACAGCCTGCATTCACCCTTTGCCATGGTGGTGTCAGAAACACTTACAGTACAAGCAGAGATCTGTGTTTCCTTTGCCACAGACAATAAATCTTTAGTGGCTTCTCCTGACACGCATGGCTCCCCTTACTCTCGTGAGGCGCAGTGTGTCTCTCCTGCCGCCCCCTTCACCTAACAAGGTCATTTCGGAGTGACGGTACAATGTATGGGGAATATCCAGGGATGCACAATAACCAGGATCAGCTCTGAAGAACCTTGACTGCAAATACTACAAAACCCGGGAGTGGTATCTCTCCCAAGCATCACGTAGCCAGAAGTCTGATTTCACAGGTACAGATATGAGTAAGTCTGTGTTAAAAGATTCCTGCCCTGTTTGTTACTGACAGAAAAAAGCACTCATAGAAAAATAGTTATTTGAGAAAAAAAAATTCTAGCTTCATAGAAATCATCTTGTCATTGGATAGTAATGTAGGAACTAAATATAAGAAATTACCACTTGACTGTTTTCATTTCTATATTGCAACATTGAATCTTTTCCTCAATTTATGGGAAAAAGCAGTGGCCGAAAGACTGTGGTAGAAAATTAATTTTGTCCCCATTAGCCTTTCTAAGCCAGGTTCATGAGTGCATGAAGCCCTGACGTTCAAAGATGTCCAGTCTGTATAGCGCCACCTCTCACATGGGCCTTATACCAGCCGTGTGGCATCCTTGAGAAAACTGAGGAGAGTCTTTGAAATGCTGCCTCTGTTCCGGGGTTCACAGATGAAGCTTCATTTGAAAAAGTCTGTTTTAAAACAAAGGGCTGAGAATGATGGTCTGAGGAGCTCTGGGCCAATCATAAGTAAGTTAGAAAGGCAACATGTAACTTGGAGCTTCTGACAATTACAGCACATGTGAAACCCATGTTGTTCCAGAGTCCAGCCATGAAACTTTGTTTTCCTGAAGTGTCAAATTAAGACACACAAGAACTCAGAATTCACTTTAGATTTGTTGCCTTGGGCCCATCAGATGTCTCAGAGTTTAAAGATGCTTGCTGCCCAGCCTGAAGACATGACTGAGTTCAATCCCTGGAGCCCACATGGCTGAAGGAGAGAGCTAACTCCCCAAAGTTGTCCTCTGACCTCCATATGCACACTGTGGCACATGTGGACATGGGAGCATGCACACACACATGCACACACACACACACACACACACACACACACACAAACACACACACACAGAGACACACACACACACCAACTAACCACATGTTTGCTTGCTTGCTTGTTTGTTTAAGTTCAAATAAGTCTCCTAAAAAGTGGGGGGGGCGGGGTGTGGATAACACATGTCTACAAAAAGGGTCTTAAGTGAATCATGAAAAGATAAAAGTCAGAGATACTTCAAATGCCAGCATCTGAGACAAAGGACCTGCTAAATGTATTCCATTTAAATATACACTATCATGACAACTTTAGTTCAAGATTAAAACCATCAAGGAAATTTCTTCCATTTCCACTTCAGTAATTCGGTAAATGGGGGAGAAAAGTAATGAAGGGAGAGGCGGGGAGATTAGGGGATGAGAGGTTAGAAGAGGGGAGGGGAGGAAAGGGAGATGTTTGAATTAAAGCAAAGGTTTGATGTAGACATTATAAGGTTCTGTGGGCATGATTTACAATCCAGGTTTCCTCGTTCCCTGAGTCAGCACTTCTGTTGCTTCTCTGACTTCTCCTCTAGCTGTCCAGCATAGCAGGATAAAAAGGGCCTCTAAATCCATGGGCCATGCTTTATGTTCAGAAAATATTACACCTTAATAAATGTCAGGCTATGACTTTAAAACTAAGAAGGATCCTCTCAGTAGGAGTGGCTTAATGAAAATTCATCAGTTTAGCTGTGAGATGTATGTTAACACCATGAAAAAGAAGGAAGGAAGGCGCACACATGTGCCTGCAAACAGGTTGAGGCGATTAGATCACATGGGCTCGGTGCATTGTTCCATGATAGTTACATATCTGGAGTGACTAGGAGCTGTCTGGTAAACAGATAGTGACAGGTAGTAATTATTCTAATGAACATATGTGTACACTAAGCAAAGATGGCCAGGACACTGTGACAAATGCAAGCCATTAATGATGATAAGAGCTGGATTCAACTGCAGTAGCTGTCACCATCTGAGGTTGGTGACCACCCTATGACAATCCTTACAGAGTGCTTCCTAGGAAAATGCAGTTTATTTTAAAAATATACGTGGAAAACCCTGGGCACAGAAACAGGCACACAAAATCAAAGTCCTCGATGCTTCAAGGCTTTGTTCCTTGGAAGATTGTAAGTTATTAAACCCAACATAAAGGGACTATGGGTGTAGCCTTCACCACCTGCTGGCTGTTGGGTCATTATCAAACTCCCATGTGCATAATGGAAACCACATCTCATGAGGACCCAGTGAGAAAGGGAATAAGCAGCATGCAGGTGTGAAATAAATTTCAATTCTCTCCTAAGCCAAGTTCTTTCCTGGGAGAGTTGGCCCAAGTGAGACTTAAATTGCTTTCTGTTAGTAAACCTGTACCATTCTTAAATACTTTGCTGAAAATATGATAATTGATAAATTGTCATCTCTCACTGTTTAAAGTGAAGTGCATGGCTGGTGGTTATAAAACATTTGCAAACATAACATTCTGTTGGTGGTATCTGAATTTCACTGTTTCCATTAAGCTAAAAAAATAAAATACTTCTAGTCTTGGCTGGGAGGCTGCTCAATTGGTAAAATGCTTGCTACAGAAGCTTGCAGACCTGAGTTCTAATCCCACATGTGATTGCATAAGAAGCAGAGCAGGGTCATGGTGGTGCACCTGTTACCTCAGTGCAGGGAAGGCAGACAGGAGGTCCCTGCAATTGATGGAGAGCTAGTCTTGTTTAATGGGTGAGCTCCAGGTTCACTCCCAAAAACAACGTGGAGAGAACTAGAGGATGAACTTAAGATGGACCTCCGGCCTTCATATGCATGAGAACACATGAGTAGTATGCGCTGGTACACACACACACACACACACACACACACACACACACACACACACACACAACTCTTCTATTTCTGAAAAGTTCTCAGTTAGTATCCATTATTTTGTTCAGTTTCACTCATATTCCTTTTAATTAAACGGCAATTCTAAGACTCATCAGTCTTTGATCTTGGAAACATCTGTGGGACGATAGCCCCAAATTCCTTTCTCATCTTCTCTATTCTTTTTGAGTCTTGATGATTCCAATAGTTACTGTGCATACTATCTCCCTTAGAAATCAAATATCACCCTTTGATATCAACTTTTTAAAACAAAATCGCTTCTCAGAGTCTGCAGACCCTCAGCCCTTAGTCAGGACCCTCTTCAATTTACAAAAGCTTGACTGTTCTGGAGGGAAGAAAGGCCATGTCTAGAGCAGATGCATGCCTACAGCACTTGGAGGAAAGAAACTATGGGGGAAATGACTGTAGAAAGTTAAGAGCTTCGTAATTTTCCAAACAGAATACTATCTCTTCTTTCTTCTCTCTTGCTGCCCTTTCTTCCCACTACTCAAATATTGAAGGTGCTGTGTGTTTCACACTTTGCAAATGGCAAAAGTACTAGGAAACAAGACATTATATCAAGGAGTGCTCGAGACTCTGTTTCAAAGTTTCAGATGCATTTACTATGGCTGGATGCAGTAGCTCACATCTGTAATCCTCCTGGGGGCTGAGGCCACAAGTTCAACACCAACCTGAGCTATACAACACAGCACAAGAATCAGAGCAGGTGCTGTGTTGGGCCCAAGAGACAAAGTGATAATAAGTGAGCAGCCTTTGGTCCTTACACTCTTCCACAGTTCCAGTGTCTGGGTCTGACTTTTCTGCCACACCCTCTTTCCACTAAGCATATCTGACTTTCTTCTCCAAGCTCAAGGAACTGTCAGCTGGGTTGCTTGCTCTGTTTGGCATCTGAATTTCCAGGCTAAACTTTACTACCCTGACCCCTCAACCCTAACTGGGTGGTTCCACAAGCTCCAGCTTCCTCTTGCCCTTATCTTCATTTCATGAAGCAGGACAACAAAATTAGAAGACACTAATTAAAGTCTCTTTTGTCTGAGAGACATGGATTTTCTTCATCCCAAAGTTTAAGAAACAAAGCAATAGATACTTGTTAGCCATTCACTGGTTAGTCTAATAGACTAGCACCATAGACCATCTAGACCTGCACAAGACTTCAAGTTTCCCCTGTAATCTCCCACCCATGGTTCCAAGGCTCCAGATAACTGAGCCAAGCTTTCTTGCCTTCTGGACATGGTCCACTCCTTCATAATCACCTCTGTTCTGTGCTGTCTCCTCACCTCTCACTTCACCTCATGCTCCACAGGTGGAGTGTTTTGCCTTAACACAGAAGGCCATTATATCTAGACCTTCCATTACTAAGTTGGGCAATTCTTTCCTCACACCCTTCCTCTGCCTTGAGCTAATATTTGAACTGCTCATTATTTACTTCCCACCTGCCAACTACGGGTCCTCTGAGTAGGTTATAAACATGTTAATGAACACATGCTAAATATTTTGGGGTCTCGAACATTGTCTGAAAATAGTGGCTGCTCAAGAAAAATGGTAATTTTTTATTATATTACTATGTCTCTCATGTCCTAATTCTAACATACGATGAAAAGCCAAGCAATTAATTGGTAGAAAATTATAATTGTGAAGTTGTCACATAGGTAAGTATATATATATGTAATATATATGTGTGTTAGTACCATTCTTTGATATATATCATAAATTATTTGTAGACAATTCATGTGTGTATTACTAAAATAGTATGAAGCAAAATTATTATTTTCAAAATAATAACCATGGGTGGGAGATTACAGGGGAAACTTGAAGTCTTGTGCAGGTCTAGATGGTCTATGGTGCTAGTCTATTAGACTAACCAGTGAATGGCTAACAAGTATCTATTGCTTTGTTTCTTAAACTTTGGGATGAAGAAAATCCATGTCTCTCAGACAAAAGAGACTTTAATTAGTGTCTTCTAATTTTGTTGTTTTGAATGGCAATGTTATAATAGATTTCTGGGGCATAAAGTAATGAGAAATTTAATTAGAAATTAGAATACATCTTGATTGAATAAATAGCTTCATTCTTGCCTTTCTTGCTCTGGCTCCATTATATCTTTGGGGGCTTTCTTAGTTTACTTTTTGCTGTTTGGGTTCTGAAGGTTTTTGTTTTTTTCATTTTCATTTGTTTGTTTGCTTGCAATACACTCCCTTTGTAGCTCAGGCTGGTCCATAATTCACTTTGTAGCCCTTGCTAGCCTCAAACTCATGTCATTTCTCCTCTCTTAGTTTCCCAAATGCTGGGATTTTGATTGCCATCCACTACACCCTGCTGGATTATACTTTTTCAAGACTTTTTAACCTCGTGACTGCCCCAAGTAAAACATAATAAACTTCTAGCCGGTGTAGATTATCCAGTTATCTTTAAATTTAAACGGAAAATAAAACCTAACTCCTCTTTAGAAACAGTAAGTGGCAACTTGTAGCTCTTTTCTCTAATTTTCTTAGAAAACATTTTGCCCCAAAAGAGGAGACAGAAATGTGTTTCAAATCCTCCAGTAGAAACAAAATAGCAACCATAGGTAAGTGAATAGAAAAAGAAGTATCTACTACAAATAAATAACTTACATTTAAAATATCGAGTACATGTTTTTCTCTTTCTGTCTTTTTTTTTAGTGTTGAAGTGCTTGCCTGTGTGTCCATTTGTGCAGCACTTAAATGCCCGGGGCCCACAGAGGCCAGCAAGGGTGTTCGATGCGCTGGAACTAGAGTTACAGAGAGTTGTGGGCTGGGAGCTGTCAGGTGGTGCTGAGAGAACCTGGGTCCTCTAAGAGAGCAGCCAGTACTCTTAACCACTGAGCCATCTCACCAACCTCTGCCTTGCTTTTGGAGACCCTCACTCTGTAATCCAATGGACTCTGAACTCACAGTGATCCTTCTGCCTCCGCCTCCTTAGTTCTGGGATTACAGGGGTGAAGCCACCATGCTTGACTTCAATATTTTTCTCATGTTTGCCACTAAGCAGAGTGTCTTATAGTTGCTATTGATAAACAAATAGTATTGTGTTTATACAGGAAATACCCAAAATGACATCCTTGGAGCAGGGAAATATCCTGTTTTCTATTATTCAGTACAAAGGCATGTTTTTTTTTTCCAAAATAATAACATCGCCAATATTTGCATTACCATGTCATGTCATGAAAGTCTTTCCAAGTGTCTCCTCAAAACCGCAGGCCATCACTTGAAGCCACTGGCCTCCCATGAGACGTTTAAACCTAAAGTTTTATCTTAATAAAACTGGCTTTGTATTCTATTCTTAAGGAAGCAATACATGTATTTGATCTATTAAGTGCCTAGAAAAGTATAGTTGATTAGTATTCTTCTACTCATAAGCAATCTAAAATACATTTCTCCTCTAATTGATCAAGAGTAAGGTAAGTATGCTACAAGAAAAAAATCACAAGCAAGCCATTCTCTTAGAGGTTTGTTGAAACCTGGGTCGAGAGGTCAAAGACTAGATGGGTGTTATCTGCCATCCAGTGAGCTGTATGGAGAGAGACCACTTAATAAAAGACGTATATTTATCTGATTTAAATCAAAATGATTGATTTTCATTTAACATGTGTCTAGTATTGTTAGCCTTGCTTGAAAAATCAATTTTAGTGTGACCCAACGGGAGAACAGTTCCATGTATCTCTATATATTTAGTGACAGGGATACATTAGTGCTCTTCTGTGAACAACTATTAAATAAAAGGAGAGATTGCATTTTTCAGTTGTGCCACATGGCAGCAAGTTGTAGCCTACCAAAATGACCATGGGAATAGTCCAATCTCATATGCTAAATTCTCTTTTTTGAGGAAAAATTGTAAAGGAATAGAGATGTTATAAAAATAGAACACTAGCAGACAACTAGCTATATAGATCTTTTAAATCTTCATCCCCTTTGCTTCCTTCCATATGCAGATATTTTCAATTTATTGTAAAGCATAACAGCAGCAGAAAAAGGTCACTATGGAGCTAGACTCATGGCTTTGCAAGAGTCACTTGAGCAGATTTCAGCATATTATGAAGAATGCTTGCCATTTTTCCGGCTTATATGTTACGATAAAATATTTATGTTTTTTCTTGATCATGGATAGCCTAGGAAATGTCTTATTGCTCAATATGTGTTGCTGTAAAAATATATTTGTTAATAGTAAGTTAGATTTTGCCAACATAAATTTTCTTAAAAGCTTTTTTTCCTGAAGGGTGATGGGCAGGGTCCAAAGATCTCCTCATGAGCAAAAAAGAAAGGATCCTTCTTCATAGAGCAGTCTTGTTTAGATTTCGATTAAAAAATAAATAAAAGACAAGCTTATACTCTAAAATATTTTGTGGATCTTTGCAAACTCTACGCAAATGAAAAACCTAGAGATTAGAAAATTTGTGTTATGTTGACACAAATTGATGACAGTGTAGAAATCCCACGTTATTGGGTTCCAGTGAAGTAAGTGGAATTTTCCAATTTGCCAGTGGTGTTAGAAGCTGCATTAATTCCACCCTCATCCAACAGCCCTCCCCAACTTGAAGTCTTCTGTTTCCACCTAGACAACAGGTTGTGATTCCTGGACACACTGGCCATTGATCTCTCTCATGCCTCTGCACATTCTCTTCTATTGGGGCACAGAATTAAAAGTATGGATGGAAGCTGCAGTGAATGAGATTAAATCACACAGCTGATGAGGTCCATTTTGGTTCAGCTATTCCTTACCCACGCCTGTGAACTTTCTGAGGAATTGATCAACACCCTGATACATCAAATTTTATTAATTGATGCACACAAATTAAAAACATACTAAATATGTTATCATTGAGTAATATGCATGCATCCTGAATACATGACAAAAGCAATTTATCAATAATGATGATTAGTTGCCAAGAGAATCAAATTTAGAACTAAAAATTTAAAAGCACCTCCATACCGGTATAATTATCCTCATTTTTAGCTGGTTCAAAATATTCAAAATATAAAATGTACTGCAAAATAATACCATGGAACCAGATGTGGAGGCATCCTCTTATAACCCTGTGAAGCTGAGGCAGGGAGATTACCACAAGTTCAAAGCTAGCCTGTGTTATACAACAACAACAAACACTGAAACAACAACAAAGTGTGGACGCATGCCATACTCATTGTACTAGAATCATAAACACTGAATTTGAGTCTAGACCCAACTACTTTCCAACAGTGAGATGTTGAGGAATGTACTAAACTGAGTCTCATTAATTTCATCTGTAAAATGAGACTGATATGATATCTAGCTCTGAGACTGTTAAGGAAAAAATGAGATAATGTATTTGACAAACCAAAGATGCAATGGATGCTCATGAGCTGCTGGCTGAACTGGGGTTCTAAAACCACCCTATGGAAAGAAAGCCGTAAGTTTCCTCCAGAATGGCAACACCTGTTTTCCCTGCACTGGCAGACACCAACCACCACTCTACCCAACACACATACACCCATGCACAGATGCACACAAGCATTACAGATACTGAAATTCTGAGCCTCAATAATCTACACAAATATTCCCAAGAAGCAAGAAAAGAGTCCCCTAAAAGAACCAAGAAACATCCTAGACAAGGACCCACAATATCCTAGGTTCATAAAGCAAAATTGGTGCTCTAAAAAGAACTATTTCTATTGGGAGACTGTTCTTTTCTTCAAGAGTCTACTGGTCTTAACCCAGCTGAGCTGCAGTACCACAAACTCCATACATTTCCATTAGTGATCCATAATGAAAGACTAGAGATAAAGAATAGAACCATCAATACAGTCTAAGCTGCTCAGAAAAAAAAATTCTTTACTCACCATCATCTAAGAGGCTTCCAAGGGCACAGTCCTAATCTCTGTTTTGTGTTATTACTGACCGTTCAAAGCTTCCATGGGCTCTCTAGAGCCTATAAATTAAAATCTAAATCGTTGGCATCAGCAGGCTTTTGCATCTGCAATAGTTCCTATGCACAATTTAAGGAAGTGGATTAACGGAGTATTTCATCTCTATATTTTCCTACAGACTATGTAAAGCAACTCATGAAAAGGAGACAACAATGCAAAGATTAGCACACACCTCAAAGTCTAATGTGTGATTCTAAATCTGCTGATAATCAAGAATACCCAGTCCCCTAACTAAATCTAACTATTGAAGTTTAGGTCACTGCTATCAACCGAAGGTCTATGTGTATTTTGCCACTGATTTTTTTTTTAATCCAAACACATGGAAAACACAGAATATAATCCTGAAAACTTATTTCAGAAGTTCTGAGCCTTATCTATTTTTAAAAGATCTTTTCCCTTGAAGATGTATAAGCCACTTTTGGCAGACAAAAAAACTCGTAAGTAATATAAGTAGTTACAACTTTCCATTGAAAAGCAACACAGAACCCTGCCATAGACTTAAGAGTAGAGAGAAGTTAATGGGAAGCATGAAGAGGGAGGGAGATGGGATTTGAAGAACAGCTAGGTTAATTTGTTTGCTTCAAAATGGTCAGGACTGCAATCATTAAAAATACACAATTTGTTGTGTATTGCCTAACCAAAACATTTCATGTTCCTATTTCTTGAATTCTGTTTGGAGAAATAATACTCTTTTGTTTCTTTATCTGCTTTGTTCTCTTTTTTTTTTCCTGTTCCTTATTCTAGCTCTGCTTCTCATTCTTCTGTGTCACTCCACACCTGACATCTCCCCTTCAGTGAAGTGTTTGGTATTCAGGTAAACATGAAAGTAACATTTTTCAGACTTATTGCTAAACTGTATCGAGAGATTTTATATAGATTTATTGTTAACTGTTCATTATTTCTGGATGCTCACAGTAGCTGTCAAAAGGTGAAGGCATGAGTAGTAACACAAGGAAATACTTGAAAGATACAAATGAAAATATTTATATAAGGCACATGCATGTGTGCATGCGCGCGCGCGCGCGCGCACGCACACACACACACACACACACACACACACTTCTACGCCTCCTAAAATTCTTATCTTGTAAAACACTGATACCATAGCATGACAAATTAAGGGCTTAACATCAGTATTAATAACTCAGATTTAAATTTCTTGGCAAATAATTAAGATTAATGACAGAAAACATCCCCTTTTCCCCAACCTAACACTTGCTTGCACCTCTTCACACCTTTCCCATCATCCCTTCCAGGCTCCTTTTGGGCTGTGAAAACAGAGGTCCTGAAACACTGATCCTGTTATCTCCTGCTTTTTGCAGCAGAGTTAGCAAAATAGACATGAGCAAATTTACAGCCAGCAGCTCAGACAGCTGCCTTACTTAGCAGTTAATAGGAAAGGCACTAATCTAGTTAGGATCCTGGACTAGTTCATAAATCTGGATTCAGAGGACAGCTTAAGCCATCACACATTTTTCCAGAGAGTAGGATTTGAATTAGATCATCAGCTTTCTCACCATGAAGAGCCAGTTCTGTAAACTAGAACAATGATACACGGAGCTAACATAAGCTACATGCTAGCCAGCTGGTTGAGTGATTAGGCAACACATGATTGACAAGAACCTACATGGTTTGGCAGGGACTAATATGTATCTAGAAGAATGCCAATCACTAAAAACTTTTCTTGGATCAAATAGGAAGTAAAGATCAAATACGTTTTAAAAAAATGGGGGAAATGCTACTTTAAGCAAAAAAAAAAATCATACTCTAATGAAGTGAAGTAATAAAAATAACTAAACTCCATCTAAGCAGAATTCAACCTCAAGGGAGATTATTGTGTCATACTTGTGTAACTCAAAAAAATGCTTAATTTAGCTCATTATAACTTGAAATTGATTACCATGCAAAAAAGACAAATCTAAGCTCCATAAAATAACATTTTATGTACCACTATTCCCTACCATGCCTTAATAAGGAATTATTCAAACGTGTCAAATAATAGAATGACTTTGTCTTCATGTTCCCTGCAGCTTATTTTCAGGAAAGTGTAGGACAGTAAAATACGAAGTAATGATCATAGAAATGCTTAAATCCACAAAGAAAGTCAAGTGACATTTCTCTCACATATCTCTAGGATCTAACACATCGTTCATTTTTATAAACTACAACAAAACCAGAGGTGACATTTGTGTACAGAATTCTGTGCGTTGACTCAATCTCATACATACAACAGGTAAGATATTGTACCCAGACTTAGAATATCAAAGTCTTAATGCCCCTTACAGAGTTGTAAGAACCACATAGGCATGTTCATGTCTACTGGGTCTCTCCTTAGATGTACCTTAAAGGATAGAGCAAACGACATAGAGGATTATAGAACTAGAACCTGAAAGCCTCCGTGAGTCATATGGTTAAGTCCAGTTAAACACAGATAATGTAGTGACGACCAGGCATCCAAGTGGAAAACCACATAAGCTCTCAGACATGCAGGTGGAAGTCAGGAGGGAGGGCAGACTTGTCTGAGAAAGATGTTCCTAATGCTGATATCAAATCACGGGGCTTCTCTGTGCTTTCCACAGAAAGGTGGGAGAAATAGACCAAGAGAAATAGACCAAGGATTAGGACTTGGGGACACACCCGGGTTAAGAGCTAAGATGGGATTGAACTGAAAGAGAGTCACTGCAGGAGAAAAAGCACCTTTTACTGTAGACTTCTTACCAGTATGCTATACACATAAACATGCTATATGCATATTCCACTGCAATACTCTGCAGACTTACTAACTCCATTAGGCGATTAAATATAAAGGGGATTTATTTGTGTGTCTGGTCCTCCCTTGGGAAGAGTAGAGACGTATGGCATAAAATACAGGGAATTCAGAAAAAAAAATTAAGAAATCATGAAATGTGCTAGTAGAACATTTATTTTAAGAAGGAAACAGCTTTATTTAAAAAGCCTGTTTCAAATCTGTAATTTATATTTAAAATAAAATATGCTTAGTAATCAACTGCATTATGAAGTATAAATTTCATTTAGGTGTACATGTATGTCTATGAGATATATGTATGTATGAAAGACACATACTTAGCATTCAGTACATTAACCAGCTTGCTAAAAAATATCATGTGAATCTCAAGTTTAGGACATGTATTAGTTTCCCCAAGTGTTGAAGTGAACAGATCTGTGAACAGAAACACATGATGCAAATCAGAGGATAAACTTAATTTGAATTGAGTCTGAACAAACTACCCAATTTCATTGTTTTTGAAAATCATAAAGAGAATAAAAATAATTTCACGTAATTCATTAAAAGGGAATAATTATTATTGCAAAGCCAGAAAAAGTAAAATTGTAAACAAATGGAAGTGTGCTAATGTGTGTCTGTGTGTATTTGCTATTTATTCAGCTTAAAAAGTAAAACATACTTATTTTGCATCTGCAAATCATCAGTTTCAAAATAATTATTAGACATTATAATTTTATTCAAAGTAAAAATGGTAGAAATGTAAATGTGAAGGAATTTCAAAAGATGAATTACTATAGATTATTTCTATATATTATAAGAGATCCCAGGTTTTATTTGTAAATAAAAGTAAAATAAAAGATATGTAGCAAAGAACATAGGCAACTAAGGAGTGGGAGGGAAAAGCACATTGATATCAAAAGGGCAGTCCTAAAACATACAGACCAGTAATATTAGACAGACTGAACAGACTTAGAATTTGTACTAGAGATGTATAAACATAGACACACACAAATGTACGTAACAATTAATGAAATGAGTTCATAAACTAGGTATCTGTGGGAGGGTTTGAAGGAAGGGATGGGAAGAAGGGAAATTAATAATATAATCTTAAAAATAAAAGAAATGTTTCATAAAGTATTTAGCAAAGTATTTTAGGAGTCTGTCCTAAAAGCATTATTTATATGGCATGTTTGAATACACATTCTTTTGAGAATCAGAGGACACACAAGCATGCTGGCACTCACTTGTAACCCAGCACTCTGGAGACTGAAGCAGGAGGATTGCTGCAAGTTCAAGACCTATACAGTGAGGAAAAGCCAGTCCACAGCTACCCAGTAAGACTCTGTCTTTGGGAAAGAGAAAAGGATGGAAGAATTAAAAACTTCCTGCTCAAATCTATTTCCTTAACTGAATTGTGAAAATTTTTACACTAAACTTACAAGTGGGCATCTGGTAGATCTTAACGGGACAGCCAGTCATAGCTCATTCTTTTTATAATAAGTTATTTCAAAATATATTTTCTTCCTTTTTAGAGTGCATTCTGAGCTCCAAATTAAAAATTGAGTATTTAACCATAATGAAAAAATACAATTTTTATGTTATAAAATCTGTGAAGTGATTGATTAGAGACGCGTTCTCTCCTTTACAATAAAGATTATATTAAGATTAAATGGGACTAAAGAGATGGATCAGCAGTTAAAAGCACCTTCTGCTCTTATAGAGGAGCCTGGTCTGGTTCCCATCATCCACACAGTGGCTCACAACTGCCTGCAACTCTGCTCCCAGGGGATCTAATGACTTTCTTCTAAACTCCAGAGGCACCTACATGTGATGCACACACATACACTCAGGCACACACATAAACACACACAAACACACACACATGCACATACACATACACATAAATAAATCCTGTTTTTAAAAGCTTACATATAAAGCACTGAAAAGAAAAAGGCAGGGGAAAATGTTAAAGTGTAACTCTGTGAGGTCATTTCTCCCCCAGGAGGGATGACTGTGGATGCTCTTAAGATGTTCCCATTTAAGCACACACTGAGCTTATGAAAATAATGTGCTCAGCCCTGGAAAACTGAGATCAACTTTTGGCCTTTTTTTAAAAGAATCTTTTTTTTGTTTTATTTTTGATATTATAATATAATTACATTTCTCCCTTACCTTTCAAAGCCTTCCATATACCCCTTAAATCTCTTTCAAATTAATGACCTCTTCATTTATTTATTGTTATTGCATGCATACAGGTATATACATATACATTCATAAATATAACCTGCTTAGTTTATATAATGTTACTTGAATACATGTTTTCAGGGCTATTTGGCTTTGGACAACCAATTGGTGCTTCCTTGAGGAAGACCACCTCTTGCATTTTTTAAAAGTATTCTTTCACTGTGCCTGCCAAAGCTTATACATGAAGGAAAATTTATATTTCTAAAAGCAGTACATTAATCTAAAAGAAGTGTAGAGGTGTTTATCATAATAAATAATTTTCTTTATTAATTATAAAAAAATGCTCATTAAGCATCCAAATACTATTTATAGGTCTTTTAAAAAAATTCATCTAGCTTTGTAATTTAAGTAATTAAATCTTACATGTCCTGCATCTCACTTCAAGAAACCAGAATGAATGAACATGTACCTGTTTATTACATAATTAAGAGGTGGTTTTATTTAAGCTAAGTAATAGAACTAAAAGAGCACTCTCCATGAATGCTAATGTCCAGAGCAAGAGCCATTAGTTGATGACTTCCATAAAAAGCAAATGTGTTCTGTACTACAAAATACAGTTATACAACCACAGTGTAAAGGCATGCCGGTCTCTTCAGGCATGCACCCCTGGAGCAGTCAGCGGAGCTGCTGTAATAATGGCATGTTCCTGCCATGGGTTGTTCTACTGGAAATTTTATCTTTCACACGTGAGTCAGCCAAAGGTAGTTAGCTGTAGTTAGTTGCAATCATTAACAGCACACACCCAGGCACCAAGAACATTTAAAATAAAGAACCATTTGACGAAAAGATCAACCTTCTCCAGAAACCCAGAAGAGGCTTCCATAGCAAACACGGTAGACAACAAAAGCAGATGGCAGGAAGCCCTGATGTGGAGGAGTTGGTCGCTCCATCCTCTGGAGTGGCTGAATGGTGTCGGGTATCACATGATTCATAAATGCAAGGCAGCTCACAGTGACCCTTGGGAAGGCTGGAGTCACTGAAGAAGCTGAGATTCAAAAAGGGTCGGGCCTGCTTGTTTGAGCAAGAGAATTCCGAAGCAGGCCTAACAGGGGTGTGGACATAAGTTGACAACTAGTATATAAACTGGAGGTTGGCTTCAGCCACTGGCCTCTGCAGTTACAAAGCTCCTCAGCACCTTCAGAACGAGTTTGTGCTCCCTGGGATCCTGATGCATCTTGTCCTGTTTGGCTATAAACTTTTAAAAAGTGGAGGGCTGATGTTCTGTTGGAAAGGACATCAGTCATTTCAAAGAGTGCAAAGCACTCCAGTGTAATTTGTCAGTGTTCTCCACATACTAGATCTGGCTTCACTGAAACTTACCGTGTACCTACGCTGCTTAGGTCACTTCCGGCTGATGAGGCCTTGCCAGCTCTCTATCCCCAGACCCTTTCCAAGGCTACTCCTTTGCTCCAAAGCACACATTAGCATAGGCGACTCTCTCATCTCAAGGAGATAGATGGTCATGCAGTCACTTCACTGGATGGTGGGGTCATTCACATGACTGCAACCTTTATTCTCTGACAAACGCCTGGAACGCCTACTTGCCAGGCTAGTATTTTCACCCATCCCCACTGCCATTTACACACCCATGCACGATTAAGACTTTTTACATTTTTGGTAAAAGTCAAACAGACTGATGAACTTTCTTTCAGCTAAATGTAGGTACTAGAAAGGGGTGTTCTCTCTCCAAGAGGAAAATGTTTGTTTATTTTGATGCACCACAGGTATGGCGTCGTGATAAATAAGAAACACAGTGAAGTGAATTCAATTTCCTAGATTTTTGTTTTACTGGGGGGGGGGGGCGGGGGACGCACGCATTCATTTGGGGAAAAAAAAAGAACCTAAATTTCACTCTGCAGAGGTAAGAAACCCTGTTCAGAACGTGGAATAGCACTGAACAGAAGTCCATGCATTTCAGGCATGCTCTGGGATTCTTCTGTTGCTTGTGTAAGTTGATGTGCTCACTGGCGAATGAGGAGCCATTTGAAGGTTAACATAACCTCGAACACTGTCAAGGTCCTCGGGGATTTAATTGGTTTGTGGAACAACTCCAAACTAGTCCTCTGCTTTCTTCTTTCTTTGCCTTTCTGATTCTCTGCTCTCTTTTCATAGAAAAAAAAAAAAAAAAGGAGGACGCATGGTAATGCATCATTTATAAATTACCTTGTTATTGAGGGGGAAAACACACACACATACACACACAAAACACTGCTTTGAAAACCAAACAAACTCCTGCTGCGGACTCGGGCCTGTTTGATGGAGACCCTTCAAAAGAGTCCAGGGCGTAATGGAGGTTGTTTGTGCAGAGACTTCGATCTGTACCTGCTGTCCCCTGTCACTCCCTGGAAACTTGGCGGCAGATGTTGCAGCCGTAAGTTGTCTCTGAAGTGGCTCTCTGTCCTGTCCCTCCACCGCCGTGGAGTCAAACTGCATTAGATCTCCTATTTGTGCCTCCGGCAAGTTTGGGAGCGCAGCTGTGTCCACCCGCTCCTACCTTTGGAGTTTCAGGCCTCCAGGCAGCGCGCGGGAGACCAAAACGGTCCTGCCGCTCTCAACTACCTCGGCTGACAATCGGCCGCCGCCGCCACCAGCAGATGTCGGGACAACCTGCTAGCGCGCACCTGGCCGCCAAACCCGCGACTCCCAGGACCTGCCGCCCGCATCAAAGCCCGCGCTCGCCCGCAGCCGCGCGCTGGGAGCCCGCCCGCCCCCGCGGCCGCTTTGATAAGGCTCGCACCAACTTCAGCCTCCGCATCAAGGACTTCGGGGCGCGCGGAGCTCAGCCCGGGAGCCCCGCGGCCTCTGCGCCCCAGCACAGCTTCGGCTCCAAATGCGCCGGGAAGGACACGCTGCCCCACCTGCGGGACTCAAGGCAGCTTTAGTTCTGTGGTCGCGGGTTTGTTTATTCGACTGAGCTCTCGGGAGGCGGAATCTGCGGGAAACTGTTCCTACATAAATGACAAGGCTGTTTTCCAAAGCACAAAACAAGCTGCTGGGTAGGCAGGGGTTGTGTTCCTTGGAGCCATTAGTCAGGCCCTGAGAACAATTGTGCTTTACTAGCTGGCATGCAGCTTAAAGTCAGTCTCCTCCCCCACCCTCAGAGGATGTGACTCTCTGGTATCCAGAAGGAAAAGTATTATTTATGCCCTGGCAATGTAAACGAACACCCCCATCTAAATGTGGGAGTTCCGGAGCCTTCCTAATGCCTAAAATGAACAAACTGTTTTACAATCACACACTCACCCTCCTGTACCAACATAAATACTTCACAAAAAGCACAAACAGAACTAAATGTTGTATTTGCGCATATGCTTGCATACAAAAAAGGTCGATGGACACCACGGGAGACACGGGGGGGGGGGGGCGGAAATTAGTAACGACACCAACTTACATGGTGATACATTTCAAATTTTTCCTTTAAGGAATTGACCTTAATATCAGATAACACTTGTCCCAATGAGTTATTTGATATCATAGTCAAACTACTTCAATAGGAATTTAACATGCTTCTCTACTGACAATACACTATTTAATGGACTTTCTAATATTTAATGGAAAGTAAATTTTTAGAGCAAACTGGTAATCAGATGAAAATGAAGGCCTCACATATATATATATATATATATATATAGTTCATATTTACATGAAGTATGTACTCATAGTTTAGAACTTAATGGTGAACTCTGTTTAACCGAGTACCGGTGAATTTTAGGGGAGTAAATTTTGCAAACATCCAAACTTTTTCATAATAGTTAAAAGATCATATAAAGTTTTAAGAAGAGAACTGGAATCCCACTCCCAATATCTCACTATTCACTTAATATCCAACACTTAATAACTTAATAAGATGGAAATTATTAAACATACAAACCAATATCTAACCTTCTGAAGAGCATGCTGAGAAGAGGCATGAAAATAGTTGTAAGCAAAATGAAGTGAAAGTCTAGAGAGTTCACGAGGAAGAAGAGTTACATGTAGCTCCAGAAACAGAACTCAAACCCACATTTGAACTTAAACTGAGATGTGAATTTCCATATAAAAGAGGTTTCTATTGAGAATCTGCCAATCAACTGGCAATAGAAGAGTCTGCATCATAGAGCACATAGCGCTCTCTCTCCCAATGGTCCTATCCAAGGGCACTGGCATCGTGTTAGAGAGTTCAGCAATATTTCTCGAGATGCATATCCTCACTGGCTGAACTCAGCGGTTTCTGAAATGTTTCAAAGTTAAATTTTAAATTTGAAATTCTTTAAAACTCTTAAACACCGAGCTAAAACCACCTAATACTAAATACATCTTATCTTGGCCTCATAACATAAATACTGATTTGATGGACTACTTCATAGTGTTAAAGAGTAGCATGTCAGACCTAAGTGAAGCCAAGGCCCTCTGAGGGGATGCACATGGTGTTCGCTCCTTTGTAGGAGAGGTAGGATTGCACTCACACCGTGGAAGCAGTCTGGCATCAGGAACGGCACCGGGTCTCGCAATCAAACCTACCGCTGTTGCCAATGAGGAGCCTTTGGATAATTTCTCTAAAAGTGCTACACCAGGAAAATGGCGTAAATCACTAGAAAAATACTAAAGACAGAATAACTCTAAACATACCTTCAAAATAAGAGCTTTAAACGGAATTCCTTGGTGAGGAAAAGACATACATACAACACATCTGTAAGTATGTGGATCTAAATAGCACTACCACAGACTTCTTTGGTGCTTCAAGAATTAAGGACACCTTGACATTATTTCAGAGGCCAGACTGTGACAACTACTGATGGCAGGTAACATGTTTACAGCGAAAGACAGTGGGTCTGAGGTATTTTCCCTAGATCTCATGGCTACTAAATGCTAGAAGAAAGACTTCAGATGCGAATTCCCAGTCTGTTTCTTCCAAAAGAAAATAACTCAGAACACTTGTTTTCAAAGTCAAATGCTAAAGCAATGAGCATGCTTATGATTTTAATTAATTATCTGGGAAGGCACTGCTGTGGAATTGGCTTGAAAATGAACTGTGAAAAAAAAATTAACAAATACCCCATGTAACAAGAGCACACACTGGTCAGTATCAATTCCACCCTCCACGCTAACAGGAAGTTTTAAATTATTTTCGTTAATATTTCCCTACTTTCATTATACTGCTCCCCCCCCCAGCACCTTTCTCAAGAGATCCCCATACACAAACCTCATCTCCTTCCTGGGGTCTCATCAAGGACACCCGGTCATATTGCTTCAAGATCAAAGCCCAGAGTGCATCCAGACGACCCTAGAGAGAGATTGGATTTGTCAACTTGGGTAGCTTCATTTCATTAATCAATTAAGTAAGTTAGTAAATACAAAAACTTGAAGGCTTTTATGCTAAGAGAATAAGTAGTTGCTAGAGCACAAAATGAGTATCTGCTATCTGACCTGCCTTAGTCTTCCTCCTGGGACAGGAGAGACATTAAAAGCTACTGCGTTCCTGTTAGCTTTAAGCTGTATCACACAAAATGCAGACAAGTACCTTAATTGGCGTGTACCACTTTGTCTGAGGGGCCTGGTATGTGGGTTTGGGTCGAGGTGGTCTTGATGGCATGGGTATCTCTTCTTCAGGGATCATCACCACAGCATTTTTGGCTTTCTCTAGCCTTGCCCCTTCCTCCGTAGATCCTTTATCTCCCCAGCGGACCTTTAAAATGAAGGAGACACTGATGTCAGACAAAGTGTCCCAGAGGAGCAAGCTCTTCCGTGGCCCATGGGCCTTCCAGTCACCAGCCCAGGGTAAGAAGATGAATTGGTATAGTTACTCCCAGTTCCTTCTCTTCTGAGTGTTAACGGGCCCCTTGCCACTCATTATTATTTGCCTGTGTGTGTATGTGTGGGTATACATGTGCATGTTCATGTGTGTTTGAGTTCATATGTGTGTGGAGACCAGAGGTAAACTTCAGAGGTCATTCCTCAGGTGCCCTCCACCATGTGTTTTGAGACAAGGTCTCTCACTGGGACCTGGAGCTAGCCCATTAGAATAAGCTGGCTGGACAAGAAAATTCAGGGATCTTCCTGTCTCTGTTTTCTCGTCATTCTTTATTATATGATTATCATGACCCAAATGCAAAATAACTCTTGTAAAAATAGGATATCACTTAAATCTGGTGTAATGGTTTCTCCATCAGTTCAAATAAGGAGATAATTTGTGGTATACATAGATAATGTATGACTACGTAATTCAGTTCTTATAGTGGTATTTTATTTGTACTGAAATGTGATTTTATGTGTATGTTAATAAATAAAGTTGCCTAGAGGTCAGAGCTATTAGCAAGCCATATTGAAAGCCAGGGCGGTGTGGTGCATGCCTTTAATCCCAGCACTTGGTAGGCAGAACTAAGTAGATCTCTGTGTGTTCAAGGATTCAGCCAGCATTGGAGACACACGCCTTTAATCTCAATACCAACCATAGAAGACCTGGAGTGACCACAGACAGACAGTGACGAGACGGTCATGTGGTTGGGTTTACAACCAATGAGAAGGCAGAACAGGAAGTCTTTATAAGACAAACGCATAGGAAGTAGCTCCCTTTTCGGAGAGGTTTCCTGGCTGAAGAGGCTAGCTGGCAGCAGGCGGGTAAGGCTCTTAGCTCTGACCTCTTGGGCTTTTATCTTTACATTGGCTCTGTGTTTCTTATTTAATAAGACGGTTGGTTACTTCTACAAGTTCTACCTTAAGGTATTTGAGATGGTAATGGTAGCATTTATTCAGTGTGTTCATGTGTATTCAATCCATACAAAAATGCAAGGGAATAGATACTATGTGTGTGTCTTCCAGATGACAGACCTATGGCACGGGTTAAAAAAATGTGTCCAAAGCCACCACAGGTGCATACAGACAGGGCAGGGATTTGGCCATAAGCAGTAAGAAATGAGTGAATAAGTTTTACAAGATTTTGAATTACATAAATTTATCTTACATAAAAGGAATTAATCTTTTTAAATTTTTTCATATTTGATTGGTTCAGAAAGTATGAATTTCAATTTACAGCATTCTTCTTGCCAAAAAAGCTTTCTGTCTTTAGTTCTTTTGCTCATCTGAATATAGTCATTTGATAAATAAAATCTTACTTGCGAGACAGGATTGGGAAAGGTTCTGTTTTGAGGGGGAAAAATACAGACCATTAGGGAATCCCACAGATTTTAGATCATCTCATTCTCTGGGAACTCTTGATATTGACCCAAACCAAGAGGACTGGGGTTATTGTTTTCTTTACTTTTCAGTAAACAGAAATTAAGAGCCAAGTCATAACCCAGTAATATATGAATATGAAATGGTCTCTAGAAAAGGACTTTACCCAAACAGGATCAGTGGGAGAATCCCAGGACATTGCCCAGGAGGACAGCGCTCAACAAGCAATGTGCATGTAGAGAAGCAAAGACCAGTCCAAGATATGCTACAACACACCATTAAGTCATCTCAAGTGGAAGAAAAAGTTTAAAGTCACTGACTGAATTGTTAAGCAGGAAGATGGATGGTTACTTTTCATAGAAAAAAAA
>CABHPR010135158.1:0-37796 GCA_902168415.1 Peromyscus melanophrys
CACAGCCAGGCGGGAAAGAGGGACCCTCCCTGGGCTTCAGCATGGTGGTTGCAGTGGTGGGCAGCAGGAGGGTCCAGGGAAGCAAACAGAGAGAGAACAAACAGAAGACATTTTGAGGGAAAGCATGAGATGCCAGCAGGCACAGAAGCAGAGATCAGGAGATGAGGGAGGCATCCAGTGGGCTAGAGCCCAAGCCATGGGTCTCCCAGGCTGCTGGGAGAGGAGAACAAGCTGGACACAGATCGCTGGCAGAAGTTTCCAAGGTCCTGTGAAATACCGGGATACAGGGTGCTGGCAAGCGGCCATGTGGATTGCTGTCTGAAGGGTACTGGGGCAAAAGTGGTTAAGTTTAGGTGCGTTTTCCATGAGTGAGGTAGAGAGATAAGATCCAAGGGCTGAACTCTAGCATCTCAGAAATTCTGCAAGGACTGATTGAGAAGCAGAAGCTGCTGACTGATTCATCTAACACAGAGCCGGGGCCAGGACACATGGATCCAAGAGATGAGAAGGCACAAGCGCCCAGTGAATTGTCACACAAAAGGTAGGGACAAAGGTCTAAGTTTGAGGGATTCATGGATCTGAGAGATGAAACAAAGCCTATTTGTGGGGAATGGCCAGAGGTGGAGTAGGTGGGGGCTTACCATTCATGGCGGTGTAGGATGAGGGGGCTCAGCAATCCTTTAGTTGGAAAAGTGCAACTGTTGAAGGTTCCAGAGTCCCAACATGTCTCAGACTGTCAGTGAGCAGGGGAAACTGCCAGGAGAGCCTGAGTTTTAAGGCATGGCACCAAATGTTGTATTTTAAAAACAGCAGGCAAGAGACTTTGGGTGGGTTGGAACTCAGGGGCCCCATGGCAGGTGAGAGAGACACACCATGTAGACAGCACTCACGTGGAGAGGTTTATTGGGGGGGGGGGGAGAGGGAACAGGAAAAGGTGATGCAGAGCAGACTTGTGGGGAGATAGAGGGAGAGGGAGAGGGAGGGGGAGAGGGAGGGAGGGAGGGAGGGAGGGGGAGAGAGAGAGAGAGAGAGAGAGAGAGAGAGAGAGAGAGAGAGAGAGAGAGACAGGGACTGAGGAGAGAAGAGAAGAGAGGAGAAGGCAGGTGGGGGCCCTGCCTTTTTATGAGGGGACTTTGCACATGCTGCACTATCCAAAAAGGCTATGGGCTACATAGGATGACCTTGCCAGGATGCTGGGAGGGCCAAGGTATTGCCTGCCAAGGTATTGGCCAGGGCCTCAAGGGGCCGGCCAGGTAATGTCTAAATGCTAACAATTCTAATTTTTACTGAGCACTCAAGTGCTAGCTCTAATTGAATTTGAAGTTTAAATTCTTACTTGTATGTACCATTATTGATTTGTTCTTGATTATTCTTTATGGATAGTAGATTGTGTAGAGTAACATGTCTTTCTTTGGACTGCCAGCTCCTGAATAACGACATGGAGACTTTTGATTAACTTTGAAAGCTTGGCCTTAACTTAGGCTTGCCCCAAATCACTCTTATTATTTAAACTAACCCATTTATAGTAATCTACATTCTGCCATGTGGCTTGTTACCTTTCCTTAGTATCTTATGTCTGACTTCCTTCATGTCTTGCTGGTGAATCCCTGACTCTCAGATTCTTCCCAGAGTTTCTATTTCTTCCTGCAAGTGTTGCCCATCCTCTCCTGCCTAGTTATTAGCCATTCAGCTATTTATTAAATCAATCAGAAGGTGCTTTAGGCAGGTGAGATAAAACAGAGATCTCTCACAGTGTGATCAAATATCCAGCAACTCTCCTGTCCAAAGCATGGATAGAATTGTATATGGCATAAATGGAGAATATGCAGGCTTGTTCACATTTAATGTTTATGTAATCTCGTGTTTATCAGAGAGAAAACTGGAAAGGCACCCCCATCTGTCTTCTTCTATCAATGCTTTCAAAATAAGAAGCTGCTTTATTTTGAATTTATACAAGGAAATTTGACCAAAAGATATGTGATTTCTGAAGAGTTTATGGAAATTAATACCAATATTAAACCACAGGGGAAATATTATTAAGTGCTCAAAGCCAGATGACAACAATTTTTTTTCAAGAAATTTCTAATAGATCTCAGAATTAAGAAATCCTACTGGTCCTACTTGCCCATGAAATCATAATTTACATGTAAATCAAGACAATTAATTGAATAATAATACTCTTCTAACACAGTTTGGACAACCTGTAGCTCTGCCAAAATTTTAGTCAGCTAAAAAAAAAAGCTGAAAAGCCTATTTATAATCAACACAAACATTTATAAAGTGAAGTGTGTGTGTGTGTGTGTGTGTGTGTGTGTGTGTGTGTGTGTGTGTGTGTATTGAGAGGGGTGTTCCTCTCCTCTGAAACAAGACAGAAGGCTCAGTGGTTGAAAACATTTGCTGCTCTTGAAAGATTCCAGGTTCCATTCCCAGGACCCACATGGCAGCTTACTATTGTCTAACGCTACAGTTCCAGGGAACCTGGTGTCCTCTCCTAGCTACCACAAGCACCACACATGTTCATAGTACACATATATTCCTGTAGGCAAAATGCTCATACACATAAAATAAAAAATACATTTTTAAAAAAGTAAACTGGTGGTAATCACACTAAAGAAGCAAAAAGCAATTTCTAGGAAATTATTCTACATCAACAACAAAAACAAAACAATATATTCTGACTCATGTTGCCCACTATATCCAAAATGATATTATATTCATGAGATTTGAACAATAATTTAAAAGCAAGCAAGTCAGGTTTTATTTATTTGTTATCAAGATAGTCTTTTAAAATTCTGAAAAGGTGTCCCTTAGGGCTATATCAGTGGTTCTCAACTTTCCCAATGCTGTGACTCTTTAATACAGTTCCTCATATTGTCTTGACTCCCAACCATAAAATGATTTTTGTTACTACCTCTTAGTAGTAATTTTGCTACTGTTATGAATTGTAATGTAAGTATTTTTGGAGGTAGAAATTTACCAAAGGGGGGTACCACTGCTGATAAATTCATGACACAGTTTTTACTAGTTTAATTTTGTAGTTTAATTAAGAGAACTTTTATTACTTTTGTTAAATTTTTTCATTTATTTTACATACCAACAATAGTTTCCCTCCCTCCCCTCCTTTTACTCCCTCTCCCCACCAGACTGGGGAGTAGGTTCCAAAAGCCAGCTTAAGTACCAGGGACAGGGCCTGATCCCACTGCTAGGGGCCCCATAAATAGACCAAGCTCCACATACACACATACAGAGGTCCTAGGTCAGTCCCATGCAGGCTCCCTAGCTGTTTGTCCAGAGTCTGTGAGGTCCTACTAGCTCAGGTCAGCTGTCTCTGTGGGTTCCCCCAGTATGGTCTTGATCCCCCTGGCTCATGCAATCCTCCTCTCTCTCTTCAGCTGGAATCCCAGAGCTCGGCTCATTGTTTGGCTGTGGGTCTCTGCATCTGCTTCCTTCCATCAGTTACTGGATAAAGGCTCACTGATGACAATTAGGGTCACAAATATGATTACCGGAGAAGGCCAGTTCAGGCATGTCTCCACTATTGCTAGGAGTATTAGCTAGGGTTATCCTTGTGAATACCTGGGAGTTTCCCTGGTAGCAGGTTTCTTCCTAGCCCCAAAATGGTCCCCTCATCAAGACTTTTTTTTATTACTCTCCCCTTCCGTCATGCCCCCAACCCACCCAAACCAATCCCTCATGTTCCTATCCCCCCCTCCCCTCCCCTCCCACCCCAGCCCCATCCCAAGTTTGCCCAGGAGGTTTCATCAATTTCCCCTTCCCAGGGAAATCCATGTATCCCTCTTTGGGTCATCCTTGTTACCTAGCTTCTCTGGGGCTGTGGATTGTACCTTGGTTATCCTTTACTTTACAGCTAATATCCACTTATGAGTGAGTACATACCATATTTGTCTTTCTGTGTCTGGGTTACCTCACTCAGGTTGATTTTTTTCTAGTTCCATCAATTTGCCTTCAAATTTCATGATGTCATTGTTTTTAACAGCTGAGTACTCCATTGTGTAAATGTGCCACAGTGTCTTTGTCCATTATTCAGTTGAGGGACATCTAGGTTGTTTCTGGGTTCTGGTTATTATGAATAACACTGTTATGAACATAGTTGCACATCTGTCTTTGTAGTATGATGGAATGTCCTTTGATAACTGAGTCTTGAGGTATATTGATTTATAATTTTCTGAGAAACTGCCATACAAAGTGGCTGTACAAGTTTGTACAACACATTGGCATGGGAGACAACTTCCTGAATGTAACACCAGTTGCACAGACACTGAGATTCACAATTAATAATGAGATCTCCTGAATTGAAGAGCTTCTGAAAGGCAAAGGAAACTGTCAATAAGACAAAACAGCAATCTACAGAATTGGAAAAGATCTTCACCAACCCCACATCTGGCAGACGGCTGATTTCCAAATATATAAAGAACTCAGGAAATTAAATATCAAAATATCAAATAATCCAATTAAAAATGGGCTAAAGATTTAAACAGAATTCTCAACAGAAAAATCTCAAGTGGCCAAGATACACTTAAAGAATTGTTCAACATCATTGGCCATCAGGGAAATGCTAATCAAAATGACACCTCTCAGAATGGCTAAGATCAAAACTGCTAAAGACAGCCTATGTTGGAGAGAATGTGGAGTAAGGGGAACACTTCTCCACTGCTGGTGGGAGTGCAAACTTATAAGACTTTTTTATTTCTACATTAACCTATCAAGATTTAATGATCAGAGCTTTTTATAACATATTTAATCAAGTTCTGCCTACCCAAAAATAAATGTATTTTTCTATATTATGGGATATTTTAATTTTCATACTCAGAAGTATAACTTAATATTAGATGTTAAGAATTACAGCTGAATAGTTAAAAAATTTTAATGATAATATCAAGCTTTTCAGTGGATGCATGACATCCTCCTATCATGGCTGGGCTTCAGAGATGTTTGTTGTCTATGAGGCTAATCAAGTATAATTTTTGTTCTAAGAATTTGTTTATTTAGTTGTTTTAGTGTAAATACTTTCCTTTGTAATTATTCCAACCGCCTTGTTTAATCTACAATAGTATAAGTTTTCCAACTCTTTTTCACAGTGACCTTGGTTGTTTCAGGTTGTTACAAACACTTTAAAGGAGCAGTTTTGTACATTCTAGCAAATGGCTACAGCAGCATCCCAGAGAGTCCCACTTACTATTTTCATTAATTGTTCTGTTACTACTATTCTAGGAAGGAATAATTTAAGAACATAAACCAAGCTTTGGCTGATTTTACAACAACATAAATCAGATACATTTTCTCTCAGCCCTGATAGCTACTCTGGATCTGTAGCTTCAGTCATTGTTAAAATCTTTGGTGCCATTTTTCTCAATAGTTTCAGTCAACTAAAAAATATAAAGATTTGTGTCTAGATATAATCTACTTAACTATGAAGATATTTGTGTCAAAATAATATGGCTAATGTGATGAGAAATTTTAATGGAATGGTGCATATTATTGACATGAGTAGTAAATATTCAGATTTTATTTACCGTGTCTGTATTTGGTTGTATGCTTTTACCCTTGTCTCCTGCTGGGCTTAGTGGGGTGAGTCATCACAAATCTGTGTTATTTATCCCAGAAAGTCAGCTTTGTCCAGGGTGAGGCTGAGTTACTTGCTTCCAGAGAGGGGAAAGGTGTCTGGGAGCTCAGCTGCCCTTTGAAGTAACATTTGGATGCCTTCCATTTGTCATTCTTGAACTCTGTATTCTGTGAAGGTGATATCAGTACCTTATTGTCTGCACTGTTTGGTTATGAAAATATTCTCACTTGATGTCTTCCTCTGAAAGTCTTTAGGTTGACCTTTTGTTCTAGAGAATAGAACAGATCTGCTTCCCCTTTACCGAAAACGTTGTTGATGAGTCTGCTATTGTCTTCTTTCCTACTGTCCAGCTGTGTGGATATATATGCGTTTGTGTTTAGTTGGGACATACAAGCATAGGTTTTCAATGATTTGGAAGAGGAGAGGAAAATGTATGTATCCTGTTTCCCAGTGCTCCTCCTCTGCTCTCCATATCATGACTGGATGCTCCATTTCCCTAGGGATTTAAATTCTCCATAATTAGCACTCGTGCTGGATAGCTTTATGTCAACCTGACACAAGATAGAGACATCTGAGATGAACGAATCTCAATTAAGAAAGTGCCTCTAAAAGATCGGCTTGTAGGCAAACCAGTAAGATTTTTTTTTTGACAACGTCTCTCTGCTAGCAACTCTTGCTGTCCTATAACTTGCTTTGCAGACCAGACTGGCCCTGAAGTTACAGTGATCTGCCTGACTCTACCTCCCAAGTGCTTGGATTAAAGGCAGGCACTACCACCACCCAGCTATCTAAGGTATTTTTAAATTAGTGATTGACGGAAGAGGGCCCAGCTCATTGTGGGTGGGGTTATCCCTGGCCTGGTGGTCCTGATTTTATAAGAAAACAGGGTAAGCAAGCCTGAGGAGTAGGCCTGTAAGCTGCACTCTTCCATGGCCCCCTGCATCAGTTCCTTGCTCCAGGTTCCTGCCTTGTTTGAGTGCCTGTCCTGACTTCCTTTGAAGGTGAACAGTGAAGTGGAAGTGGAAGCTAAATAAACCCTTTCCTCTTCCAGTTGCTCTGATCATGGTGTTCATGGCAGCAATAGTAACCCTGACTAGGACATCATTGCTTCTTCATTTCTTTTGTAATTAATTATTGTGGCTTATTGTTCATTATAAATCAAGTCCTAGTATGAAAACATTTAGTATATTTTAACTTATTACCTTTAAAATGGTTTCTCAAGGAACTATATGGTAAATATTCCAAGTTTTGAGAGTATCACTTTTTTTTGTCAAAAGTATTAAACTTTATTGTTACAGTATAAAAAATTCAGGAAGGTATTTTGTACTTATAGAAAGTGAAATTTGAATCTCATACAACATTCATGTACTGGAAATCATATTATTCAAAACAGGCTATACTACAGTTCCTTCAAAATTTTCAGCAATTCTCATTTGTAGATTCCACAAGAGCAGGCAGGAGGCCTCGTTAATCTTACTGGTTGGGAGCTGCTGACTCCTTGCTGTCTGATACTAGTGATTTTGTAATTCAGTTTTAATAGTTTCTAAGATTATATCTCTGGTTGGATCCTGTGAACTAAAAGACAATTTCAAGCCTCTCTTTGAAGCCCTTAATCTTAGCTTCCAAATATACATGATAATAATATTCAAAATAGACACATTTGAGGATTAAATGAATTAATTCACATAAAATGTTTAGCTAACATACCTTATAATAAGCAACCACTAACTGTTAGTCATGATCTTCGCTGACATTATCTTTATTTAATCATTCAATGGAAAGTAAGGGGATTACTAGTAGATCAAAATGATCACAACTAACAGAGTGGCATCCACAAGTCTAGTGCAAGCATCAGCAATGAGAATGGGCAAATGTGATTGCAATGGCCATTGATGTTGGTATTGGATTGAAATTAATCTGTCTTTAAATCCCAGGTACACAATGGTCAAAGGTCTGTTAAAAGAAAAATTTAATTAACATCAAAAAATTTTGGGACAGGAAGATTATTTTAAAAAATAGCCGGGCGTTGGTGGCGCATGCCTTTAATCCCAGCACTCGGGAGGCAGAGCCAGATGGATCTCTGTGAGTTCGAGGCCAGCCTGGGCTACCAAGTAAGCTCCAGGAAAGGCGCAAAGCTACACAGAGAAACCCTGTCTCGAAAAATCAAAAAAAAAAAAAAAATGAGGTATCCATTGCCACATTGTACTTTTCTAGTGAAAGAACAGTTATAAAATAAAAAAGATCATGCTGGGAAGGCATAATGAAGAAAACAAATCTTTTTTCATAAATAAATCATGTGTCTTATGTGCTGAATTTCTTCCAGACTTCCCATATAAAGCATTTATTTAGAGCTTTGGATGTATTCCTCTAGATGTTGCTTTCCCCCTTTTTGTTTTGTGACTAAGTGACTACAGGTCCAATTCTAGAGGTACACTAGTTCACAATTGCTGCTGAAATCCATTGTTGGGTTTTATATTTCTATTTTTACTTAATATCGTGTGTTCTCACTGTGTCAAAAAAACATTACTTAGGCCTCAAAATTTGTATTTATTTTCATTTTATTCTAAACTACACTATTAAAGACTTTGTCTTGGAAATATGTGCATTCAATCAGGAAAGAACCTTCATCTTCAAAGATTCTTGAGCATATTTTCTAAGATTTTGTATGTTAATGCATGTAATTTACCATTATAAAATGGTATGTGTATGCACAAGTCCACACGTGGACAAAAAAGTTTTATGGATCCTGGTTCTAATTCAGTAGAGGTTTATCTGCATTAATCTCTCAATGTTAAAACTTTCAGTACATTAGTGTTAAATGATCAGACACTGTCCTTTACTCCTGCACTGTAGAGAAAGGAAGACATGCCAAGTTAGGAAAACGTACCTATAAAGCGTTTTTGTAGTAACATTTGAAGTTAGCTTCCTGATGTTCAGAATGGATCTTCCCAATATATTACCTGCCCCTAGGAGAGTAGTTGTCTAACTCTGCTCTCGGGATAAGATGAAAACTGTGGTTATTCACCAACCTACTGGTGTGGGTCACTGAAATCAAATCCTGCCTTGCAGCTAAATCTCACAATAATTTTCAAGGCTTTTTGAAAATTAAAATAATAAGGATGGGCAACAAATTCTGAGGGTATTACAGATTTCATATTTTTCCCCATTTAACATTTGTTTATTTTTACATAAATGTCTTGGTTGGCTAAATGTATTTTTAACATATTTTTATTGACTGTTTGGAAATTCACATAATGCATTCCAATCACTTCACTTCCCAGTCTTCCCAGGTTATCCCCCCTCCACTTTTGTGACCTTCCCCCAAAAAAGATTAAAAAAAAGTCCAGTTTGTGCTGTCCATTGTCACTGGAGCATGTTCAACCCCCAGTGGTCAGCCCCTTAAAGAAAAGGGAATCCTTCCACATCCCCACACCATGAATGACCATCTGCTGTGGAGAGCTCTACTTCAGCAGCCTTATCATGATTTTTTTTTTTGGGGGGGGGGGTTTCGAGACAGGGTTTCTCTGTGTAGCTTTGTGCCTGTCCTCGAACTCGCACTGTAGACCAGGCTGGCCTCGAACTCACAGAGATCCGCCTGCCTCTGCCTCCCGAGTGCTGGGATTAAAGGCGTGCGCCACCACCGCCTGGCCATTATCATGATTTTTAAATGTTCTCTTCAATGGCTTCTTGTTTAGGATGTTACTTTGAGGGGAGGGTGAAGGTGGGAAGCCTTCTATGTCTCTTTCTCAACTGTGAGTCTGCAGTCATCAATACTATTGCAAAGGAAGCTTTTTTGTCCTTTATATTCAGCAGGATCATGAATCATGAACTTCCACATGGTTTCTGGCCACAGCACAGACTATGAGCATCCATCTGACCTCGAACATCAGCACATGACACAGACTTCAGCATGGTCTCCAGTGGGCCATGGATACCAATATGGTTCCCAGACCCAGACATGACCAATGTTGGCAATATAGTCTATGAACATCAACATGGCCTCAGGTGCCAGTATAAGCTACTCACATCTGCATGGTTCCTGGCAGAATTATAACCCACAGACATCAACATGACTTCAGGTGTCAGCATAAACCACCGAAATCCAAATGGCCTTCAGTGGTTAAACACGCCCCCCGCCCCCATAATGGCAGCGTGGACTACAGACATCAATGCGGCCTCAGGCGGCAGTACAGGCCGTTCATATCAGCACGACTCTTAGCAGCAGCTCAAGCCTCAGACATTAGCATGATTAAGCCTCTCTCCATCATACATGTACCACTCTGTTCCTCCATCCTTCCTAACCCCTCTATTGCCAAAACATTCCTTGAACTGGCATTGGAAACTGCAGCTTGCCACTCAGTATATTTTTTGCCTACACAGCTCTACATGCAGATACTAATTGTCATGAGTCATTGGTCTGGCTCAAGGCCTCTAGTTTCTGAAGCATCATAAATACTGGACCGTGCTTCAGGTTTTTATCTTCCGTGGTGATGGCATGCTCCTAAATCTAGTTCTTCAGCAACAGACCCTCCTTGTTATCTAACAGATCATAGATGGAGTGGGATTGGGGGTTGACTGACTCAGAAGCACTGGATCTCTGTCCAGATGGCAGTCAAGCTGGTCAGGCTTCCCTGCCAGGCAGCAGGCTCTTCAGGGGAGCTAAATATACTTTTAAGCATTTTTTTTCCACCAAAGAAATCAAATAATGAAATGTGGATCTTGGACTAGATTCTTCTCAAAAGTTTCTGTTGTCTTAGTCTCTGATCACAAAGGGAAGTGATTGGGATGCCCTGCCTGTAACAGAGCTTCATGAACACTTTGCACAGAGTGTCAGGGAGCTTACACTGCCTGCAGACAAACTTCTCAAGATTTTCTTCAAGGATGAATTACAAATTAATATTGCTTTGATTTCTTTCTAAAGTTCATTTTTCTTGTGATATATATATATATCCAGACAGGGTTTCTCTGTGTAGCTTTGGTGCCTGTCCTGGAACTCACTCTATAGACCAGGCTGGCCTCGAACTCACAGAGATCCGCCTGGCTCTGCCTCCTGAGTGCTGGGATTAAAAGCGTACACCACCGCTGCCCGGGTTCTTGTGCTATTTTTAACAGGAAAGTTTCTTGGGAAATACACTGCTGCTTCATTAGCAAAATTTTGTCCAGTATGTGGATAAAGGTGCCGTGACTTTTGAGGAAATGTCTTCACTCTTTACAGGATGAAAAGAACTAAGGACAGCAATCTGTGGCTTTAGTGCCTTGTGTATTGTGCACACGTCTCCATTGACAACAGTATTTTCTTTTGTTTCCACTCTAGAGGTGTAGGAACTAGGCAAATGGAGCCAATTAATGAGGCAGACGAAAGTCTCATGCGATAGCCAGCTTTTTCAGAGCATCAGACAATTTATAGTCTGAAGGTTCAGAGGCGTCCCATGAATAAAGTGCACAATCACAAGGGCAAGCTGCACATGGCAAACACGTTTTTCCGTGGAGGCACATAAATAACAACAGCCAGTAGCAACGAGCAACCTAAAGCACATAAATAGCAACAGCCAGTAGCAACGAGCAACCTAAAGCAAACTCACTCCTATCTGCTGCTCTGGGAGGGGCATGGAAGCATCCTCCAAAACCAATTCTGTTTTTGAAGAAACTGAGGCCATAAGACTCTCATCTTGTTCCCTTGAAGTTTTCTCACAAGTACTCAGAATTTTCCTCTCAAGACTCCATGCTTGGACTGTGTTGTGACACCTTTCTTCCTTTTTTTTGTTTTCCTTTTTCTATTTTTTAAGTAAATAAAATGATAAGGGAGTAAAATAAAAAACTATAACTCATAACTAGAACTTTCTTGCTTCCCCTACTTCAGAGATCACCATGGTTAATACCTCAGTGTTCACCCAAAGGTTCACTGGCACCCCTGTCTGACTCCCAATCCAATGTGTGCACTGCCTCCGAATCATGTCTCCAGTGGAGCAGCACGGAGAATTTGCACCATAGTAATCAGCAGATCATATCAACAGAAACTCATTCTTTCTCTGCTGGAGCAGGTTACCCAGCATACTGTGGTAATCACACTTTTGGCTTTCTTCACATGCATACACATGTACCTGTACTTATACAAAATGAGATCATAGTTTATATCTTCTCACACAACTTGCTATTTATGACAGTAGTACCCTTCATCCCTTAAAAAATTTCATTTTATTGTCCACATTCAAAATTTTAATTGTTACAAAATTGCTTTTTCTATATTGAATTATGTTGATTTTTTTCTAACATTATGTACAGTCTGATGGCCTTTTAAGTCTTCCTGAAAAGTTTTTTAGTTATGATTTTAAAATGACTAATCCTCCAACTCAGCCAGCTTAATTTGGGAAACATGGAAACAAAGACTTTCTTCCTTTAAAAAAATGTCAACTCTCAGAGTGTATTCCATCCTAGCCCCAAAAAGTTTGTTCTTATTGTTCTCTTTCAGACATGCTGGAATCCTGGCATGTGTTAAATAACGCTCCTTTTGTGTCATGGACAGCACAAACTAGAGATCTGTGTGCATTATCCAGAAGATAGACTGTGGCTTCCCTTGTGACTTTCAGGTAAACTGTAATACATTATTCATAAAGTAGAAATGACTGAGAGCATTGTTGGAAAATGAACACTCCCTACGTCTAGTGTCTTTGCTATATCTTATGTCACAGATAGATGACTTCATCTTTCCTCTGCAGTAGCACATAAAAGTGCTATGTCATGTTGTATAGTGATCTCCTCCAAAGTAGAATACTTAGGGTGAGGTTCCTGAGACTCAGGAAACTGAGAAAATCTGAAGCTTCATGAGGCTTCTCCTGAGGTCATATACAGTTGTTGGGAAGAATATATACCTACTTGTAAGCTCATCAGGGAGCACCAGGAACACAGTTCCCATAAAATCTATGCAGTGATAGTGATGGGCAGTTTGGTGACACGGTTGTCTTTGAGTCACCTATGCTCCTGTAACTAACAATCCACCTACACTACTGTAAGTAACCCCTGCCAAACCTATAGCTTGAACATTTAGACTAGGATAGAATCATTGCTTTCGTTTGCCTTTGGTGCCCTGTCTGAAGTAAATATATACTTGCTCACATTTCACCATAAAAAGTAAAAAGTCATGTGACAACCATATTTCTTAAAACCCAAAGTACAATGCTTTCTAAGATCAAATAAATTGCAACAGTTGTGTACTTTACAGAAAGATGTAGTTATGCACATGTATAAGCCATATTTGTGTGTTTCTATATGCATATATATATATAATATGCTTCTAATTCAGTAAATGGCAGTAACTATTTTCTGCATGAATAATGCTAAAGTGGGAAAATAGTTTCATAATTGAAATTTGTCATTCGTATGGTCAATATCATTCATTCATATGGCGTGCTAAAACTATATTTATATTTGAATGGGATGGTTAAGCCAATATTAAATAAACTTTTGGAGAACAATTTTCTATTCTGTTTTATGGAATGAACAATTTAAAAAATGAAGACCTCTGGGATGATTTTTAATGAAAGGAACAAATGAACAAGGACACAACTCTTAGCAAAGGAAGACTCCTGCAGACATCCCTGCAGTCTCCAAGGGACTCAGGTTCTCATTTACATCATGGATGCAGATTTAAAATTACAAACTGAGCACTGCTAATGAGGGTGATTACCAAGTATGTGTGTGTGGACTAAGCATTCAAAATGACACATAAATAAAATTTCAATATGGGTTCAATAATGAAAGCTCTTAGATGCTATAATTTAAGTGATTTGTAATACCTATTATAAAAAAATAAGTATAGTTCTTTCATCTATTGTTTATCACTTTAAATTTGCAAATATTAGTCAGGAATCTATAATTTTGTGAATCTTCACAAAAAATAAAAAAGCAATTTCAAGAAGTTCCCAAGAGGGCAGATAGGCATTTTCTAGATCTTAACATGGCTCTTCCTTTCCACTCCTTTCCTCCCAGCGGGCCCCCTCTCTCTCTCTCTCTCTCTCTCTCCCTCTCTCTCTCTCTCTCTCTTTCTCTACCTCTCCCCCCCAATAAAACTCTAAAAAGGTTAAAAAAAAAAGATCTTAACATGATTGTGATATTCTTTTTACTTTAAAAAAAAGTTAAACAATATATTACAATAATTTATACATTTATAATTATATATAAAATCTAAAATATTTATTCTTTGGGAAGTCTAATAATTTTTGAGGTAAATTTCACACTTTAATATTAACTATTAGAACATGTTTAGGGGTATTTATGGTTGTTTTACTCAAATACACCATTTTACACTAGTTTTAGAGATAATTATGCCAACTGTTCTCATCATCCATCCATCCATCCATCCATCCATCCAATGTCTCAGGGAGGTTTGGTGTGCTTACTGCAGCACATGCGTGGATCAATGTCACGTTGTAAGAGCCAGTCCACTCTTTCCATTGTAGGTTCTGAGGACTGAACTCAGATTTTTCAGGCTTGATTGTGAGCACCATTACCTCCTGAGCCATTGCACAGGTTTTGGTTCTCATTTTAAGAACAACTACTGTTTAAGAATTTCATGTATGATGTTTTGATCATATCCATGCCTCCCTACCTCTTCCACTTCCCCTCGATCCCCTCTTTTCACTCCTCCCAACTTCACATCATTTTTTTAATTTATTATTTTTTAGAACCCATGGAGTCCAGTTAGAGCTGTGCGTGCACATGAGTGTGGGGCCATTCTCTGGAGCATCATCAAGCTTCCAGGGATCACACCACTAAAGAGTGTATGTCTCTCCTCAGCAACTATCCACTGTTAATGGTGTGTCAACTAGAGGAGGGGCTCATGCACCTCTATCCATGCCTACTGGAATATTGAGTGGCTTGAGCTTGTGCAGACAACCATAGCAGCTGTGAGTTCATGAGGACACTGGTCCTGTCATGACCAGAAAATACTGTTTCATCCCAGTTTTTCCCCTTGTCTGTGACATTTCCTGAGTCTTGGCGTGTGTGACTTAGATGTACCATTCATGGTTGAGCATTCCACAGACACCTTTTCTCTGCACTCTAACCAGCTGTGAGTCTATGTATCAACCACCAGCCACTACAAGAAGCTTCTTTGTTAACAGAGAGATACAATAATCTATGGGTACAAAGACACATAGTCAAAAGGGAGTTTGATACTAAATCCACTTAGCAAAATAATAGAAAGTTGACCCTCTAAGGCCTATGAGCTCCCCAGCATGGGTTCTTGTGCAGATTTACAGTACCAGGCATAAGACTGTTCTTGTAGAGTGGGCTTTAAATCCAATCAGAAAGTGCTTAGTTACCCCCATAATATTCATATCACTGTTGTATCCATGGGAACATTGTGCCAAGCCAAGCTGATCATTATTATGGCTCACAGAATTCATGTCTGAGTTAGACCACTACTGACTTTTCCTCCTAGCAGCCTAAAAGACACCTTTTGGTACTATGAAAGCTAGCCAGCAAAAAGGCAGCTTGCCAGTCAATACCAACTTGATGTTTCCATGTCCTGTGGTTTGATGATGTTTGCATGTGTGTGCTGTATTCAGCAATAGGCTCTCACCATCAGATTTAGATGGACCATCAAGACCAGTGGCAATAATCTGTACTTTTGGGAGGGTCTCTGGGCAGGACTCTAATCACCAGCCCGAGAGGAGGTATCCAACACCCACTATAGGATTTTTTTTTTGTTGGCATCCACAATATACCTGTGTCATGGAGTAAGTGGGTAGACGTATATGTGTGACATTGAACATTAGATATCTGTGCTCTATTTGAAGCTAATACATGAATAAGGTTTCTTTGATCTTTGAGTCTTCAAAATGATATACAACTAATCAAATGACAAAAAAGTACAACCTGGTGCCTAGGAGTCATGATAGACAAAGTTGTAAAATGTTAGATTGACATAGAGTACAGTTGACTTGTTTCAAGCTTTTGGTATCCTTGGCATGTCTTCCCTTAATGGAATTATGCCTAGTGTGAAACACAATTTTTCAAAATGACTTTAGTATGATAATGACTTCTAATGGTAAATAATGTGTATTTAATAATCTAATCTGTTTGAATGATCCCATTGACCAAGCTCCTAGCGACACCGAGTTTAGTGCAGCACATTTGAAGGAAGGGTAAAATTTCCAGCATGTGAGTGGCAATCACATCTAAAACCTTTCTGAAATTGCTGGACTCTAACTCCTGAGCTCCCAGAGTGCTGCAGACAATGTGCTCTAATGATTCACCATGAAAAGGTCACCGAAAATGGAAACGCACATTCCCTGCGCATGGCCTCATGCTAAAGATATAAACTCTGTGACATTCTCTATAGGAAAGTAAGGAAACAAAGAAACATGAGGTCAAACATGTGAAAGGCACATTTTCACGAGAGGCTTTTGTAATTACTTTCTTCTTTCCTATCAGTGGGCACAGCAAGAGGAAAACAGCTGTAAGGAAAACCTGCTTCCCCTGATTAGCTAGGAATGGTATTTGAACAAAGAATCACCAAATTACAAGTTTTGCTTACATTTCTATGCATGTGAGCTGTTATCTCCACTCCTTTATCTTTTATTAATTCAACACAACACTGCAGGCGTTCTTTAAAAGCACACAGGGAAGTACTGTTTCTGCTTTGAATGTGAAATAATGAAGTCAGGCGAGGTGGACTTCCTTACACAGCCACAGTGATTCCTGGCACTGCAAGACCATAGAGACCGCCTGCAGTGGTGGTGCACATCTTCAATTCTAGTTCTTGGGAAGCAAAGGCAGGTGGATTTCTGTGAGTTCGAGACCGGCCTGGTCTACAAAGCAAGTTCCAGGACAGCCTGGACTGTTACACGGAAAAACTCTCAGAAAGAAGAACATGAAGCTGACTTTTCTGAGCTCAATTTCACTGGTAGTTTGTCTATGTGACCTTTTTTTTTCCATTCAAAGACAAGATTATATTCCTTAATATAAAGATACCATTGTTCAATTTTACAACTACAAAAATTTTTTTTCAGTCTTAAAGTGATGACTTTATTAATAAATATACATCCATATGATGATGTAGATACAAATCATGAACACTACTCCATTCTCATACACATAATTGCACATGAGTAGCTCAAGTTCATGGACATTAAAACATACATAAAATAGGTTTCACTATTCTATATTAAAAATTTTTGAAAGGAAGACAATGTAGAGAACTATGTAAAATGAGACCACAAAAAATGTTGCAACCAATTTAAGACCAGTATTTAATCCCATATTTAACCACACTAAGTGCCAGGCTTCTCAGTCAAACTAAAAGAGATGATTTCTAAGGCCCTTATTGAAGTGCAAGATTTTAAGATTCATGTCACCTCGTGGTTTCTGTTGAATGAGGTCATGGGTGGGTATGACCTTGCAGTTTCTTTCTAATGCTATCCCTCTGGCAAACCAAGTTTCATCACTCATGAAAGTATCTCAAAGAATAAAGATTTCCACTGTATTCTGAGAAGTAATATTATCATTGTATAATTTTTCAGAGGTTATATATTAACTTCATAAGAAAAAAACCAGATTTTAGATGATTCTGTTAAATTGCAATGAAAGAATCCATAAGACATAGAGGAAAACAATGAAATTTATTTAAATAAGAATTATACCATTTACAGAGTAAGGGGATCACTCCTCCACTGCTGGTGGGAGTGCAAACTTGTGCAGCCACTTTGGAAATCAATATGGCTGTTTCTCAGGAAATTGGGAATCAATCTACCTCAAGACCCAGCCATACCACTCTTGGGCATATACCCAAGGAAGACTCAATCATACCACAAGGACACATGCTCAACTATGTTCATAGCAGCATTATTTGTAATAGCCAGAACCTGGAAACAACCTAGATGCCTCTCAATTGAAGAATGGATAAAGAAAATGTGTCACATATACACAATTGAGTATCTACTCAGCAATAAAAACGATACGAAATTTGCAGGCAAATGTATGGTACTAGAAAATATCATGCTGAGTGAGGTAATCCAAACTCAGAAGGACAAACATATATGTACTCATTCATAAGTAGATACTAGATGTAAAGCAAAGAATAACCAGACTACAACTCCAGAGAAGCTAGCTAACAAAGAGGACCCTAGAGGGATGCATAGATCACCCAGTGAAGAAGAAATAGATGAGATCTATATGAGCAAACTGGGGGTGGGGGTGGGGTAATGGAGGGCAGGGGATAGGGGATGAGAACATAAGGGAACGGGAGGTTTGAGCTGGAACAGGGACAGAGTGGGAGAGCAAGGAAAGAAATACCATGGTAAATGAAGACATCATGGGAACAGGGAGAAACGGAGTGCTAAGGAAGTTCCTAGAAATCCACAAGGGTCACTTCACCTTAGACTACTAGCAATAGTCAAGAGGTGCCTGAACTGGCCTACTCTGGTAATCAGATTAGTGAATACCCTAACTGTCAATTAGTGAACACCCTAACCGTCATCAGAGAGCCTTCATCCAGTAACTGATGGAAGCAGATGCAGAGATCCACGGCCGGGTGTCAGACAGAGTTCCAGGAGTCCAATCAATGAGAGAGAGGAGGGATTCTATGAACAAGGGACATAGTGATGGTGATGGGAAAACGGACAGAGATGGCCAGCCAAACTAAAAACTCATGAACTGTGGACCAATAGCTGTGGAGCCTCCATGGCACTGGACTAGGCACTCTGGATAGGTGACACAGTTGATTAGCTTGAACTGGTTAGGGGGCCCCCAGGCAGTGGGATTGGGATTCATCCCTAGTGCATAAGCGGGCTTTTTGGAGCCCAGTGCCTATGGTGGGACACTTTGTGCAGGCTTGGTGCAGGGAGGAGGGGCTTGGACCTGCCTCAACTGAATGTATCAGGCTCTGCTGACTCCCCATGGGAGACCTTGCCTTGGAGGAGGTGGGAATGGGGGGTGGGTTGGGGGGAAGGTGGGGGTGGGGTGGGCGTGGGTGGGAGGATGGAGGAGAAGGAGATCTGTGGTTGGTATATAAAATGAATAAAACATTTCTTAATAATAAAAATAAAAAAGAAATTCAAAGTAAAAAAGTCTATGTAAATCTTCAAAAATATCTAATTAATTTTTGACAAATCATTCAAAAACAGAGTATGTAAATTAATTATTTAATAATTTCTATGAAATTCTAAATTATCCATAGAGTTAATAATCATGTTTTTATATGTTTAGTTCTTTACCATATTTAGCCTCCTGAAACTCAATTTCTTTGTGAAATCAAGAAAATGTTTATGCAGGTTACTCTCCATGAGCCATTATCCTTTTTAGGAAATCTGGGTTATTGAAATTCTCAATTTACCTCAGTTTATTTGTGTATACAAGTACAAAGCAAGGTTTAGTAGAATAAACATTGTCTACCATGATGCAAGCAGTAGGGAAGAGTGTGAGTTAGCTGCAGAAATACAAGCATTAAAAATTTGTTTTAATTTAGCAGCAGAAATATCTGGAAAAGCCATAAAGGGAAAAATAAACACTCTTCAGTTTGACTGAAGAGCAAACTAAATGGTGATGTTCAGCACAGGTAATCTATTCAGAAGATCTCAGAGGCAGAATGAAATGTCACTCATTTGAATATCAAGCAGACTATAAAACCATATTTCTCTCAATATAAACACTAACAATTCCTCAGGAACAGGGCTTGGTAAAATCATTTGTGTTGCATCCTTAATTCACCTGGTAATTTTGGTAGTGACCTGTTTGATAATTTTCTTTATCCAAATGAAGAATAACTTTGCCAAATTTGTCAAAGGAGACAGGTTTGCAACTTGAATCCCATTGTTGAGGTCCTCCCTGCTCAGTGAAATTGAGACCCAGGGATGCTGTGTTCCTGCATCATTATATTTCAAAGAAGTTATTTCTGGGTTCTTGACAAAGATATTTCTGAGCATAATGCTGACAGGAGGCTAATTTAACTTTAATGTATATATTACATACATATGCAATATATTATATATTAGTTTATGAAGTAACAGAGAAAGAATATATCACATATTTTCATATTTCTAAATCAAATGCATTCAGAAATGAGATAAGAGGGGAGTCTCAACTTCTTCCCTGGAAGGACTAAGGTTCATTTCTCCTCTTTAATCTGTATTTTTTACTGCAGGAAGAAGATTATTGTGGCTGTTTTAACTAGGCTTCACTGAATTATACCTTCCTGACCTTAGTGTAAAGCAGACTGGATTTACATCTAGAGTAATGCATCTAATGTAATCCAGTTGTGATGCTTAGAGATCTCTGCTTCCGAATTCTTCGTTCATCATCTATATTTATCGCTATAAATTTCTTCCCTTATTTTATAAAGACACTGATGTCTCCATGAGTATAACAGACATAATCTGTGTGTCTCTTCTCCTAAGGAAGCAAAGCCCAACTACTAGGTAGCTGGTATAGGAAATCTTTCTATATTCAAGGGCATCATGATTAATGAACACTGTAAAACAAATGAAGTAATAATTTGCAATTCTGCAATTCTCTTAGTAACACAAAAGGCTTTTTTGTTAGAAATCTACACCTTATTAACACATTATGAAAGTATTTTTCTTTTGTGGTTCAAATGTTGCTGAACGTATTTCAAAGGAATTTTGTGGTTCTTTTCTCTTTTTTAAAAGCAGTATTAGAACTAGAATAAGAATGAAACAGTCTGATAAAATTCAAAGAAAAAACTATATATTTCTATGTACAGATAATTAAATTTACTACTAATAAAATATGTCACATTAAACAGGGGGATGAATATTACAGTGATAACTATTATAAATCCATAATCAAATTTCTGGTAGACAAAATGATACATGGTTAATGCAGAGACTGTAATTCCAGTGAAGTTGGAAAACGTCAATGAATATATTCTATTGGCAGCAATTGACGATGCAAAATTATCAAAAAGGAGAGGTTGGCACATTTTTCAACTAGAAACTGTATGTTTCACCTCTTATGTCTATGAACATTGTGATAATGGACAATAAAAATTAAAGAAGACAGAGATAGTCTGAACAGAACTTGAGGGAAGTATAGATTAGATGAACAGGACATCAAAGGAAAAAAGGAGATTAAAACAAGCCATTATGTGCAGCCACTCAGGTGATCACAATCAAGCATACACACAGATTCAGCAGAATCTCTGAAAGACTAAGGTAGGTAAGGAGCCTCTACAAATAGAAAACTATTTCAAAAAATTTTAGACAGGAGACATATGAGATTCACTTCCTTAAAATATTCTGTTATTTTATAGATGAGAAGGAATCCACCTGAAAGCATTTTTATATTATTTTTCTCACTAGTAATTTTGGGAAATTTAGTCATTTTTGATATCAGGTACAATTGAACATACTGTTCAAAAACTTGTATTCTGATAAAGGGCTATTAATTAGGCAGAAATTAGGACACAAAACTAAGAAGTATGTGAAGATGTAATTTATTACTTATGAAAGGATTTAAATCTGGGCCAGACTAATTTATAAACCTGTAAGTTTCCATGAATTTTATAAAATATTATCCATTTATGGTTCTTTGGTTATCTTGTAAAATATAAATCCAATATAAGAACTCAAAAATAAATGTGAAAAAAAACTAAAAGTAGTTAGAAAAATGAACTACTTTTTGATTTTCATATACAAATTTTGTAGCTAGATATAAATTAAATGTATTTATTCATCCATAATGAACCTAGAATCCAAATTCCAGAAAATGCAGGTTCTCAGAAAATCATATTTTTAAATGAGATTTTGTTTAACTTAGATTTTGGTATTCAAATAGTTTTTGCAACACTAAAAACATCACTGAATTGATTTCATTAAGATCTAGAAAGAGCTGAAGCTCAAATAAAAAAATAAGATCAAACCTGTGTCTCATTAGTGAGAAACTCTTACCTTATCTTCTGATGAAGTAGCATGATTCAGTTTCACAACACTGAGTTTGAAGTTTCAATATTAGAATTTTAATCAGCAGTAGCCTCTGTAATGGACTTACATCTCTGCACCTAATGTCTCTCCTCAGAAACTCTAGTTAAGGAATATATTGAGTTCACTGACTAATTAAAAGGGAACCCTATGCTTCCATTTCTAACTGTCCTTCATTATGGGACCTAAAAACACACACAAAAGTAGAGGATCAAAGTGTTGTTAGAAGATAAGAAGATTTTAAGACTAACAGAAGATATGATTTGTAAAATATATTGGGGGATTTTGCAAATTATACCTGTATATGTACATGTATGCACACATGTGTAGGGGTGAGAGAGACAGGGACAGAAGAGTGCAGAAACCATTGAATTGTGTTCCTAAGTAGATGGTGATGTATTGAATACAAAATGCCACCTGCAGACTATTTCCTAGACACTTGGTTCTTAGCTGCAGGTGATTCTGAACCTTTAGAAGATGGAGCCAACTGAAGGCTCCATCAGTCACCACTGGTCATCAGTCTTTTTGGATTTCTAACCCAGCCTCTTCATATTTATTTCTCTGGTGTGAGATGAAAATGTCTTCTGCCACTCATTTCTGATTCCACGATTTTTGGCCAGGGTTCTATAATCAAGGAACTGTGGATTGAGATTTCAGCACACTTCTCTCTCTTAGGCTGGTTCAGCACCTGGTCTGTAGCTCTCCTTGACAAGTATCTCATGGCTCTGCATCTCAAACATCTTGAGGTCTTCAACACCACCCAGGCTTCATGCAATGGCCTCTCCTGGCCTCCACCCAGGAACTGCCCTAGCAAATACCTGGCCTCAGCAGCTTTCCTTAACTATATAGGAAGATTCCATAATTCCTTTCCTGTTTCCTTCTTGATTCTATATCCAGATATATTGGGTGAAGGTGCCAAATTCTGCTTCTTCCTTGGGCTGAAACCTGGCCACATGGAAGATGTGCACTTTCATAAGCTTTGACTAGTTGATGGTTTCTAGTCCAAGAAACTTCATGCCTTTCCTTTCGCAGGTTGCAGGATTAGCTGGGCAAGGACATGTCCTAAGGATACCAATCCCTTTGTTCCATTTCAAACCAGTCCTTTAAACTTTTTATTTCCTTGAGCACAAGACTTGGCTCCAATATTACATTTCCTGGTGCTCTTTTTTTTCTCCTCAAAATGTATATTTTATTTTCTTTTTGCCATGTTTGCTCTTTTTATCAGCTGCATTGTTTATCAAATATGATAAGAGTGGTCTCCTCTGAAACCTCTTGAGCTGAGCCATAGCGCTGTCTCCTCTTAAAGCACTCAGCTGCTTTTCTAATCCAACGTCCTAAATTCATCCATATGCCTCCAAACAACATGATGAGGCCAGGCAGAGCAACACAGCACTCCCTGGTTAGAACATCTGTCTTAATTATTGTTCTATTGCTGGGAAGAGATAACATGGCCAAGGCAACTCTTAGAAAAGGAAATGCTTAGTTCTGGGCTTGCTTACAATTTGTAAGGATTAGTCCATGATCATTATGGAAGGAAGCAAACTGGCATGGTGCTGGGGCAGTAGCTGGGAGCTTTATATGCTGGTCCATAGGCAGCAGGCAGAGAGGGACAACTCTTCCAACAAGGCACCTCCTAATCCTTTCCCAACAGTTCGTCAACTGGGGACCAAACACAAAGATATGTAAGCTTTTGAGCACCGTTTTCATTTAAACCACCACATTACTAATACATAAAGATTAATGACACTGGAATAGACCTATAGTAAATGCTTAGTCTAGAAGCTGTGGGATATAATTAAAGTTCTGTTGATCTCATTTCTACAACTAAATTATACTAAAGTTGAATTAATATCATTACACTCCATTAGTTCCCATTTCATTTCACTATAGGAAGAGTTAAATAATCCAGATCTAGCCTTGGCCTAGACATGCTGATCTGTGCAGGTAAAGGAAGAATCATGACAGTGACTCATTGCCTATGTTTACTTCCATGCTTTCCATTCCCAGATAGCTTTGGCTTATCCACAGCTCTGTTAATAGTAAAGGATTTAGGCACCAAACCTCTCACAGCTCAATTCTGCTAGTTGTCAAATAATTAATTCACTTCTCCAGTTATTTTCTGTACTTCTGAGTTCTTCATACTGATGTTGGTCATTCTATTACCTCCTGTATGCTTGGTAATTTTTTTTCTGAAGGGTGTATATTTTAATATGAATAAAACACTTGTGGTGGTTTGAAAGAAAGTAGCCCCCAAAGGGAGTAGCACTATTAGGTGTGGCTTTGTTGGAGTTGATATGACCTTGTTGGAGGAAGTGTGTCACTGTGGGGGACAGCTTTGAGGTCTCCTATGCTCAAGCTACCCCCAGTGACACAGTCAACTTCCAGCTACCTTCTGATCAAGATGTAGCCAGCACCATGTCTGCCTGCATGTCGTACTTTCTACCATGATGATAGTGGAATGAACCTCTGAACCATAAGCTGCCACTTCAATTAAGTGTTTTCCTTTGTATGAGTTGCCATGGTCATGGTGTCTCTTCACAGCAATAGAAACCCTAACTAAGACAGAAGTTGGTACCAGGGACTGGGGTATCGTTGTGATAGGCCTGATCATGTTTTTGTTTGGAGCAATATTGACTTTGGTACTTTGGGATAAGGAAGCAGTAGAATGCTTTAAGCAGTGCTTAATGGGCTATACTACTAGTACCATGGAAGACAGTGGTGCTAAAGTTACTTGGACTGTGTGGGGTTCACTTAAGAGGTTTCAGAGGAGAGTAATTTTAATATGTTGCCTAGAGATCATTCTTATGATGTTTTGGTGAAAAATGTGGCTGCTTTTTGCCCTTGCCTGAAGAGTCTGCTTTAGGTTAAAGTGAAGAGTTTTGGATTAATTCAGTTGACAGAGGAAATCTCAAAACAGCCTAGTATAGACTCCATTTTGTGGTTATTATTCATAACTCTTAAGAAGATTTATAATGGAAAGGAGCAAACTGAGCAAATAAAAATACAAAATGTACGGACTAAGAAACAGGGGCACCAGGAAGAGGAAGAGAGCTAAATCCTGTGTTCAAAGAGATAAATAGATTAAGGAATAGACTAAAAGAAGTGGTGACCTCAAGGCAAGATCCCATCTAGCTAAATTTCCAACTTGTGAAAAGGAATTGAAGAAAAGCCTAGAGCTGGGTGAGGTAGGGGAACACTTTAATCCCAGCACTGAGATGGCAGAGGCTTGTGGATCTCTGAGTTTGAGGCCAGCCTGGTGTACAGAGAAAGTTTCAAGACAGCCTAGCTTGGGCAGTGAAGGACCGAAAGCTGGTGAAGATGTAATTGAACAACGGGAGGTATGTTCTAGCCCTAGTAAGCAGCAGAACTTGGCAGCTTTGGCCTTGTGGTTCTGGAGTTAAGTGTAGAAGAAAGGGGCTGTGGAATTTGTCTCTCAGGCTAAAGAAAGTCACTGAGGCCAGGCATATGTCAGGAGTGTCCCTGAATGGAGGCCTAGAAAGGTTATGTATGAAGCTGTGAAACTGAAGCCTGGATTGCCTTGGAGAACCCAAGATGTTAGAGATGTCAGAGTCATGGGGTACCTGCTGAGGAGAGCTTCTAGCAGAAAGCAGAACCAGTCCCTGAGAATGAAGTGTGTTGCAGGCAATAGAGCTGAACTGAGTTGGAGATCTGAAAAGCATTTTGACATCAGATATGGAGATGTAGAGTTTGGAGTTTGCCCAGCTGTTTTTTGGTCTTGCTTTGTTCCAGTATTTCCTTGCTATGCTACCATCCTTGCATTTTGGGATGGAAATGTATGTCCTATGCTATTATATATTGAAAGTATGTGATCTGCTTTTAGATTTTAATTTTACAGTTAAGAAATTCCCATGAGTCTCAGAGGAGACATTGAACTTTGGACTTTGAAACAAGTTTGAGCCTGTTATAGACTATGGGGACTTTTGAAGATGGACTGAATACATTTCTACATTATGAGTTGGCTACAAGCCTTTGGGTTCAGGAGGTGGAACATGGTGGTTTGAAAGAAAGTAGCTCCCAAAGGGAGTGGCACTATTAGGAGGTGTAGCTTTGTTGGAGTAGGTGTGGGCTTATTTGAGGAAGTGTGTCACTGTGGGGAAGGGATTTGAGGTCTCCTATGCTCAAGCTACTCCCAGTGTCACAGTCCACTTCCTTTTGCCTTCTGATCAAGATGTAGCCAGCACCATATCTGCCTTCATGCTCCCTGCCATGATGGTAATGGACGAAGCTCTGAACTGTAAGCTGCCACCTCAGTTAAATGTTTTCCTTTATGAGTTGCTGTGGTCATGGTGTCTCTTAACAGCAATAGAAACACTTTCTAAGATGAAACTTTTAATTCTAATGAATTTTAAAAGGGCTCTATATTCTACCTAATTTCTTTTTTAGCTCATTATACAGTAATTAATTTTAATAGACTTTATTCAGCTTTTGAAATCAGGAAGTATTACCCATTCAAGTTTTTTTCCTCTTCTCACTTATTTTAATTATTCATGTTAGTCTCAATTACTAATTTAAGTATCATACCATATTTAAATAGATTTAACAAATATATTTTCCTAATTCTATAAGCTATTTTTATAAATTTAGAACTTCCTATTCTGTGGAAGTGTTTGAATGTTTCCTTTGATTCTATGCTCCAGCACAATGCATGTTAGAGTAAAGGCAGTTTGCAAAATCAAAGTGCTTCCTGGCCATTTTGAGAAATTATGCAAAATTGTTTCTTCTCATATTTCTCTTCTTCATTTTTTTGGAAATAGATTCATTTCTCCCATAATATATCCTGATTATAATTTCTTCTCCTACTCATCCCAGCTATTCTCCATCTCCCCTCCCATCCAGATCTACTCCGTTTCTATCTCTTACTAGAAAAGAACAGGCTTCTAGGAGATTATAACAAAATAAAATATAATAAGATAAAATAAAAGCTATCACATCAAATTTGGACAAGACAAACCAACAGAAAGAAAAGAGCCCAAGAGAAGGCTCAAGAATCAGAGACCAACTCTTTCTCACACTCAGAAATCCCATAAAAACTATAAACTTGAAGCCATAACATGTATATGTAGACCTGTGTACACCCTGTGCATACTACATCAGTATCTATAAGTTCATAGGAGCTTTGCTCATGTTACTTTAGTGGACCTTATTTTCTTGTTGTCTTCTATCCCCTCAGGGTCTTACATTCTTAATCATTTCTTATTCTGTAGGGCTCCCTGAACTTAAGTGAAGGATTGATGGAGACATCCCATTAAGGGCTGAGAGATCCAAGGTTTCTTCCTCTCTGCATAATGTCTGGCTGTGGGTCTCTGTATTTATTCCCGTCTTCTGCAAAAGTAATGATGATGATGGATGAATAAAACACTGATCTATGAGTCTAACAGAATATCATTAGGACTCATTTTATTATTACTTTGTTTTAGACCAGTAGTATTTGGTTTTATACTAGGTCTGTTGGCTGTCTAATCTCTCATTCTTGATCACACAAGAAGAGTCAGATATGAGTTCCATCTCATGGAGAGGGCCTTAAGTAGAATCAGATATTGATTGGTTACTTCCACAAGCATTGTGCCACAATTTTTATGACATTCCATGCAGGCAGGACACCATTGTAGATTAAAAGGTTTGTGGCTGGGTTGGTGTTTATGTTTCTCTTTTGGTAGCATGTCATTTTTTTTCATGGCCAAGTGATATTACATTGTGAAAATGTACTACATTTTCTTTATCCATTATTCTATTCACAAATGTATGTTTCCAAGTTTGGGCTATTATGAATAGAGCCTTAATTAACATGGTTGAGCAAGTTCCTTTTTGGTAGGATGAAGTGTCCTTTGGGTATATGCCTAAGAGTGTTACAGTTAGATCATGAGGTAAATTATTTCCCATTCTCCTGAGGAACCACCACCCTGATTTCCATAGTGGATTTACAAGTTTGCACTTCCATCAGCAATGTATGAGTGTTCTTCTTACACCATATCCTCACTAGCATGAGCTGTCACTTTTTTTACTGAGCATAGCTTTTCTTACAGGTATAAGATGAAACCTCAAAGTACTTTTGATTTACATTTGTCTGATGGCTATGGACGTTGCACATTTCTTAGAGTGTTTCTCAGCCACTCATGTTTCTTCTATTGACAATTCTCTGTTTAAATTTGTACTATACTTTTCAAATTGGATTATTTGTTTTCTCGATATCTAGTACTTTTTTAAAAATAAATTTTGGATATTATCCCTCTTCTGGATGTATATTTGGTAAAAATCTTTCTCTATTCTGTTGGCTGTTGCGTTGTCCAAATGAAGGTGTCCTTTGCCTTACAGAAGCTTTTCAGTTTCATGAGGCCTCACTTATTTTTTGCTGATATTAGTTCCTGTGCTAATTGTGTTCTGTTCAGAAAGTCTTCTCCTGTGCCAGTGAGTTCAAGGCTATTCCCTACTTTCCCTTCTATACAGTTCAGTGTATTTGCTTTTATATTGCTATCTTTGATCCATTTCAAGGTAAGTTTTGTGCATGGTGAAAGGAATGGATCTATTTTCAGTCTTCTACATCCAGTTTGAGTAGCACCATTTGTTGAAGGTGCTGTCTTTTTCTCAGTGTGCTTTCTGACCTCTATCAAAAATCAGGTGTGTGGATTTATGTCTAAGTCTTCAACTAAATTCCATTGACCACCATAGCTGTTTTTAATGCCAATACTATGCCGTTTTTATTACTATAGCTGTGTAGTACAACTTGGAATGGGAGAACGTGATACTTCCAGCACTTCTTTTATTGTTCAGGAGTGTATTTAGCTATCCTGAATTTTTGTTTTCTATATGAAGTTGAAAATTGTCCTTTCAAAGGCTGTGAAGAATTGTATTGTAATATTGATGTGGATTGCAATAAATCTGTCAATTGATTCTTGTAGGATGACCAGTTTTACCATATTAATCCTATTTATCCATGAACAGGAGAGAACTTTCCATCTTCCAATACCTTCTTCAATTTCTGTCTTCAATGTCCTGAAAATTTTTATCATACAAATCTATCTCTTGCTTTGTTAGAGCTACCCTAAGATTTTTTATATTATTTGAGGCCTTTGTAAAAAGTGTTTGTTCCTTGATTTCTTTCTCAGTCCATTTGCCATTTGTATGTAGGAGGGCTACTGATTTTTCTGAATTAATTTTGTATCCAGCTACTTTGCTGAAAGTGTTTATCAGCTGTAGAAGTTTCACAGTAGGATCTTTTGTGTCCCTTATGTATACTATCATATTTGCAAATAAAGATACTTTGATTTCTTCATTAGCAATTTATAACCCTTTGGTCACCTTCAATTGCCTTGTTGCTCTGAGTAAGACTTCGAGTACTATGTTGAATAGGTATGGAAAGAGAAGAAAATCTTGTCTTGTTCCTTATTTTAGTGGAGTTGATTTAAATTTCTCTCCAGTTAAGTTGCTGTTGTCTATAAGCTTTCTGTGAACTGACTTTATTATGCTGAAGTATATCCATTGTATTTCTAATCTCTCCAGGACTTCTATCAGGAATATAGTGTCAAAGGCATTTTCTTCATCTAATTAAATGACCATGTGGATTTTTTCTTTCAGTTTGCTTATATAATGACAATTTATTCATTTACATATGTTGAACCATCCCAGTATATCTGGGATGAAGTCTACTTGATTATGGTGAAATTTTTATGTCTTTTTTTATTCAACTAGCAAGTATTTATTGAGTATTTTTGCATCTATGTTCATAAAAGAAATTTTTCTTTAATTTTCTTTCTTTGCTGGGACTTTATGTGGATTGAGTATGAGGACAACTGTGGCCTCATAAAATGAACTGGGCAATGTTCTATCTGTTTCTATTTAATTTGAGAAGTATTGGCATTAACTATTCTTTTAAAGTATGGTAAAATGATTTGAGAAGTATTGGCATTAACTATTCTTTCAAAGTATGGTAAACTTTTCCCCTAAAACCATCTAGCCATAGGCTTTTTCTTTTTCTTTTCTTCCTTCCTCTCTCTCTCTCTCTCTCTCTCTCTCTCTCTCTCTCTCTCTCTCTCTCTCTCTTTATTTGTTGGGAGCTTTTTAATGACTGCTTCTCTTTCACTAGAGGTTATAGGTTTGTTTAAATTGCTTATCCAATCTTTATTTAACCTTGATAATTGGCAGGTATGGAAATTATCCATTTTCTTTAGATTTTCCAATTTTGTGGAGTACAGGTTTTTAAAGTATATCCTTAAGATTATCTTGTGTCTGTTGTTGTTTATGTGTGTTGAGTGTGATATCTTCTCTTTGTTTTTATTGCTTTCAGGTGTGCCACGACGTTGCTAGAATGAGATCTCTCTCTTTTTTATGTGGGGACTTTATGCTAGGTACTTGCCTTTTAGAATGGCCTTCATTGTGTCCCATTATTTGGATGTGTTGGGTTTTCATTTTCATTCAGTTCCAGAAAGTCTTTAGTAGCTTTTAAATATCTGTCTTGATCTATTTTTCATTCAGTAGAGTTATTAATTTACACAGATTTGTAAGCTTTCTGTTGCTTTTTATATCCAGTTTTAATATGTGGTGGTCACGTAGGATGCAAGGAGTTATTTTAGTTTTCTTGTTTCTGTTGAGACTTGTTTTGTGGCCCAGCATGTGGTCAGTTTTGGAGAACATTTCATGAGGTGCTAAGATCTTATTTTCTGTTGGGTTTGAATGAAACATTCTATAAATGTTTGGTCCATTTGGTTTATAAGATCATTTATCTCCAGCATATTTAGTTTTTGCCTGGATGACTAGTCTATTGGTGAGAGTGGGTTACTGAATTCCCCCACTATCAGTGTGTGAAGATCAATCAATATGTGATTTAAGTTGTAATAGTGTTTCTTTTACAAACGGGTATTCTTGTGTTTGGGCATAGATGTTAAGAATGGCAGTGTCCTTTTGGTGGACATTTTCCTTTGATGAGTATATAGTGTCCTTCCTGATTAGTTTTTGTTTGAAGTCTATTTTGTTAGATATTAAAATGGCTACAGTGGCTTGCTTCTTAGGTCCCTCTGCTTAGGGTATCTTTTTCTATCCTTTTATCCTGAGGTGATGTTGATCCTTGATGTTTCTAGGATGGGACACAAAAATGTATCTTGGATTTGTATCTGGTAGTTTGTGTCTTTTTTTTTTTTTGAGAATTGAAACCAATGATATTGAAAGATATCAATGACCATTGTGAATTCCTGTTATTTTGTTGTTATTGTCGGTGGTGGTGTGCTTGTCTTTCCTCCCCTCTAATGGTTTTGCTGGTCTGGCATTATTTACTCCCTCTATTTTCTTGAATGTAGCTGAGCTCTTGAAGTTCAAGTTTTCCTTCTAGCACCTTCTGTAGGGCTCAATTTGTAGATAGATATTGTTTAAATTTGGTTTTATCAGGAGTAACTTATTTTCTTCATCCACAGTGATTAAAAGTTATGCTGGGTATAATATTCTGGGCTGGCATCTGTAAGCTCTTAGAATCTGCAGCACATTTGTCCAGGGTCTTTTAGTTAGACATTAGAGTCTCCATGGAGAAGTCAGGTATAATTCTAATAGGTCTGACTTTATGTGTTAATTGGCCTTTCACCTTACATCTTTTAGTATTCTTTCTTGTCTCCACATGTTTTGACTTTCTTTTCTGATCCAGTCCACTTAATGTTGTGTATGCTTCTTGTACTTGTACTATAAGCATCTATTTTAGGTTAGGGAAATTTTTCTTTGATTTTGTTGAAAATACTTTTTGTTCCTTTGTCCTAGGATTATTCTCTTTTCCATATTTCTATTATCCTTAAATTTGGTCTTTTCACAGTGCCCCAGATTTCCTGGATGTTCTATGCCAGGAGTTGTTCTTTTTTTCTTTTTTGTCTTAACATTTTCTTTGACGGCTGTATCTACTCCTTCTATCGTGTCTTCAATACTTGAGATTAAGTCTTCCACATTTTGATTTCTGTTGTTGAGGGGACCCTTTGTGATTCCTGTTCTAGTTTCTAAGTTTTTCATTTCCAGATTTCCCTCAGTTTGAGTTTTCTTTATTGATTCTATTTCCACTTTCAAGTCTTGAATGCTTTTATTCTTTTCCTTCCATTGTTTCTTTGTGTTTTCATAAATTTCTTTAAGGAATTTATTCACTTCCTCTTTAAGGATGGGATTGGGGGATTGGATTTGGAGGAGCAGAGGAAGAAGTGAAGATCAGTAGTTAGCTGACAGCTTCCCTGGGAGGAGTGTCTTTTCATATTTCAATTGTAAGCTAGAGTATGCTCACTAACTAATTACAAACCACAGCATCATAATGGCCAGCCCTCAATTGTCTGCTATTTTATTTCAGAAATTATCTCAGAGCCTGAAACATTGCTTTTGGACAATGAACACTCACTTAAAGAACAAATTACAAATGTGCATATACTTGATGTTGTACATTATTGCTAGACTTTGCAAGTACATGAGTGGCAGATTGTTGAGCAAAGAGCATTTGACACCTAAAATATCAGTACTATAGAAATTATATAGAAAAACACAAAGTTCTAACTTTATAATCTACCTTATTATGATTATAAAATGTATTAAATTATTGAAATGTAAGACAAAGAAAAATGTTACTGAAAAAGCATTGTTTGCAAATGTCTTAGAAGAAAATGGCAAACATATCAGAACTCACATATATTAGCTTCTTTCCTGTTGCTGTGATAAAATACCACAACCAAAGGCAATTTAAGAATAGATGAGTTTATTTGGGCTGTAGTTGCATGGGAAGATCCAAATTGGCAGGGGAGGCATGGCAGCAGTCAACCATAGCAGGAGGCCTACACATCACATGTTCAGATACAGCCAGACAGCAGTAAGAATCTGGAAGTGAAGCAAAGCTATCAGTTTTCAAAGTCTACACCCAATGATATACTTTCTGTTGCAAGGCTGCGCCTCCTAAAGGTTCCATAATCTCTCAAATGCCATCAGTCAGGGACCAAGTGTTGAAACAGGTTATCCTATGAGGGATATTTTTCACTGAAATCAGCATATCACATAATGTAGAGTATTTAGAAGACTCTAATGCATAGGTGATTTCTTTAACCAAAGAAATATGTTTAAAGGGTACATTTATAAGAATGCTACACATGTTATAAAGTACCCAGAGTGCTTCATTTCTAATGGAAATATTCATTTGGGCTTTTGCCCTTAAAAAAATTAAAAACTAAAAATGTAATGGAGACTGGCCTAGCAAAACTGATACCAGAGGAAAAAGCAAGGTAAATGCTGATAAAAGTACAGGTAACAAGTAGGACTATGTCTCTAATTTTACTAACATGAAATAGATGCCATTTTATATACTTCAAGACCCATAAGAGGATGTACTACTGTGAAATAGGCTCGAGTGTTGAGTCTATCAGTAGTGAGAGAGAACATGGATAGATTACTTCAGTTATATTTCCTTAGTCTCATATTTGTTTCAAGTTGAAGATATTTAAAATATCTATCTATCTATCTATCTATCTATCTATCTATCTATCTATCTCTCTCTCTCTCTCTCTATCTCTCTATCTCTCTCTATCTATCTATATATCTATATCTATATCTATCTATCTATCTATCTATCTATCTATCTATCTATCTATCTATTTGGTTTTTAAGACAGGTTTCTCTGTGTAGCTTTGTGCCTTTCCTGGAACTCACTTGGTAGCCAAGGCTGGCCTCAGACTCACAGAGCTCCACCTGGCTCTGCCTCCCGAGTGCTGGGATTAAAGGCATGCGCCACCACCACCCAGCAATTATTTTACATAATATAGGGGCTCATTTTAAGTGAAAAGTAAATATTAAAACAAAACTTCCTACTAATTGAAAATAGCAGCAGTGCCCAAAGTTCAATGAAAAAGTAAAACTAGCATTTATTAAGCACCTCCTCTTTGTTCCTAGCTAAAATAATTACATATTGTTTTCTATAACACTTATTAAAACATTCAACATATTTTTACTTGAATCCCCTTTAATTTTTCAGGGATTGTTCTAAGAATATTTACTACTTATTTATGATAATAGTCAATAATATCTATGACCAAGGGCTAGATTAAGTTTTATAATGCAGATAATAAAAAAGAGATCCTAATTAGACTCAAGGACCAAAGTTTATTTATCTTTTTAACTACATTGTATATAAACAATTTATTCAGAAAAAAATGTGAAAACAAGTGTCAGGAACACTTATTTTAAATGACATGTATGGAAAACTTTTCATTTGTTAATTTTTATTAAAAATATGGGAGAAGAATATATGATCCACAGATACATTTTGTACTTATTATTAAAACATGAATACTATTAAAATCCATTACAGTGAAATTTCCTTTTGCTCAAGGTTTTTTATTCATTTGCAACTTTATGGAAATAGTGTGAACTTGATTCAGTTCTTAATGTGCCCAGCCATAAGCGAGCTGTGGGAACAATGTGGCTCAACATCATAGTCTAGCAGCAAACCATTAGACTTCTTTTGCAAAAGGTTTGATAGAAAATAAAGACAGAACCATTTGCTTAAAAAGCCAAGCATGTGTATGTTGAAGAAAGCCCTACTGCTGATTGGTGACACCAAGTTTAGAAAGTAACTAACTATAGGAATACACCATCTTCCCAAAATTGATGTGACTTTCAGAACAGATAGCAATACTTTCTTTCAGTTACAGCCAAAAGACAAAATGTCAGAAACTGTTTCTATGGCCTCTAGTTTTTCAATTCTATTTTATATGTCAGAAATGCAAACACTTTTCTTTTCTTTACTCTAACCATGAGACCACATGCAGCTTATGGTTTTACAAGGATTCATAAGAAGAAATTCATATGTTATTAATATGAATTACTAATGAAATAAATAGGTTCAAATATCATAACCCAACCCAGAGCTTCTTCAATGGGGAGAAAACAGGTTTTATTTGCTGAAGAAAATACCTTAATTTTAATGAAGTTTGGTTTATTATTCTCTTAGTTTGTAATTTCTATTTCTTTGTTTGATCAAGAAACATTTGGCTACCACATTAGAAAGAACCCATTTAAAAGTGCTTCCAGTTAGTAGTCACCTATTTAAACACATCATCTCAAAGACTAAATAGAAAATTTGCAAAACTACACACATATTTATGACTTAGTGAAATTATTTATAAGAAATGCCCTATTGTCATTGCTGGAAAATTGAAGGGAAAGTTAATTTCCACATGATATTCCACTTATTAAATTATGAAGTAAGAGTTATTAACTGGAAGTATTTCAACCAGCTTCATAAAACATATTTTTGACAATGACTTAAGTGTAGATAATACCAATACTTTCAACCAAATTTAAGTTCATTGCTAAAATCTTCTTCTTCTGTATTAATTCAAAACCCTTAGGTGGAGTTTAATCTAGATAAAGACTCCTCATGAACAATTTTTGTAGTGATATTTGAAATATTTGGATTTTGTTTATTGATTTCATCTGATGTACATTCATTCTACTCATCATTTTTTATATTCAATAACTTGTTGTTCCTAAAGATAACATCTAGAATATTGAAGTTTTGTGATGTAGTCTTCAATGTTCAAGAAGTCAAACAGGGAATTGAAGGTAAAGTTTATGTTTGCTTCATAATATCTGAGGCCTCTGCCATAAGACTGACATATTGAGTTTTAAAATCATACGAAGACCTATTAAATGACACGTATGATGGTTTATATTGTCTGTCAGCACAGGTCATAAACCAGGAATGTAGCTGAAGTGTTTTCTCTCCAGGTCCCGCCAAGCCCCAGCAGTCCGACAGCCCACTTATAAAATAAACACACAGACACTTATATTATTTAAACTGTTTGGCCTAATGGCTCAGGCTTCTAGCTATCTAGTTCTTACATCTTAAATTAACCCATTTCTATAAATCTATACCTTGCCACGTGGCTCATGGCTTACCAGCATCTTCACATGCTGCTTGTCATGGCGGCGGCTAGCAGTGTCTCCTCTGCCTTCCTGTTCTCTCAATTCTCCTCTCTGTTAGTCCTGCCTATACTTCCTGCCTGGCCACTGGCCAATCAGTGTTTCTATTTATTGACCAATCAGAGCAACACATTTGACATACAGACCATCCCACAGCACAGGAAGAAATCAAACAGAAAGGGAAACAGATTTGAGTAACTGCTATGTTATAGAATCAGAAATATAGCTTATGGATACTATAACTTAACTGGAGTCTGAAAAGGAAATAACATTTCCCTGCTTGGGGGATACTTCACCAAATTGTAATTTTATCACAGAAGTATGTTTAAAAGTGTATTTTGCATTCTACAATATCTGCCACTCTTGGAATTCTCTAGGCTTGCCAGAAAGCTATCTTAAAGCTCTGAATCTGTTTTTTAACTCAATTTATTTTTTGCAAGACTTGAAAGTGAATTGCATTCTAAGGCTAGAAATAATTATATTCATGTTTGTATTGCACTTAAAGTAAGCTTATCATTTTGCCTACATCTGTCTACATTTGTCATCTCCTGTCACAACCCTAAATTCAAGGTTGTCATTCAATACTGGGCAATTGCCCAAAAAGAAAAAAAAAATAGAAATATTTAGCACTTATATTTTCCTGATTGTACTTTATAATCCATTCAAATATTGTACTTATTAAATGACTGATGAAGACAGATTCAGATATTATTGATAAAATTATTCTCATTTTAAACATGATAATGGTTTTACAAGTATACAATTTAGTTTTTGTTAACTTCTTAGGCGACAACTATGCTAATATTACTCTTACAACTCATAGTTATTTGAATGAGAATGTCCCTAATGTGCTCACACATGTGAACACTTGGTTCCCAGCTGTTGTTATTATTTGAGGAGATTATAGAACTTTAGAATGTTGATCCTTGATGAAGGAAGCATCAAATTGGGATGATCTTTGATCGTTTATAACATGGCCTCACTTGTGATTGGTTATCGCTGCTCCCTATGAAAAGTTGAATCTGTGATCTGTAAGTTTTGTGATATGAGCACCTGCAGCCACGCCTCCCACATCATAAGGGGCTCTCCTTCTGAAACCATAAGTCCAGAGAAGTTGTTTCCACTGTAGCTTCTGCTGATCCACTCAACAACCCTGGAATTACCCAAAAGATGCAGTGTAGGCCATATGCTATAGTATTGTTTATACTGTTTGTTAACAGGACAAAGCATGTGATTCAACAACTAAAATCCAAGTTTGAAGGAGGCCCAACTTAAGAGTGATGAACAAATTGACCTGCTGGAGGAAATCTCAAAGCTGCGAAGTGTGTGTGGTGCAGTTTGAGTATGAGAGGCTGTGCTGCCTTTTGCTTGGTTTCCAGTGAGAATCAAGAGCAGAACAGAGCATAGCATACAGACCTTGAATCATACAATGACTAGGAAGGGATTTGTCTAAGGATGTGGCACCATGTCTTAGGGACTATAGCTAGAAATGTGAAAAACATCTATAAAAGGGCGAGAGGAATACCTTACTGTAGTGGGTAGCCACTCCAGCTTTGGTCTGGAAGTTCCAACCCCCATTGAGGCTTCCATAACTATCACGCCTACAAGGCGGGGCCAAGGGAGGGCCTGAAGACCTGAGATCGGGATGCGCAGTGCTCTCTGTTTTCCTGGACCTGGACATGAGAGGTAGACCGAGGAAAGTTCTCCAGAGAACACTGCCGGACTGCGCTGCATCTCTTCCAGAACCCACCATCTACCTATCCCTTCATTTGTGAGTTACGCCTTTAAATAAATCTCCTTTTAACTACGTGGAGTGGCCTTAATATTTACACCAATATCTGGCACTCACGTGGGGCAAATTCCAAAGGCTTGGGTGGCTCCCACCCTCAGCCTCCTTCCCTCCCGGCTGGCGGGTACCTAAACGCGCCTACAAAGTTCCATATAACCAGGGAACGCCTACACGGTTCCATTCCCGAAAAAAGGAGCATCTAGTCCAGTCTCAGTTCCCTAGCTTAGCCCCCAGACCAGCGAAAAACCGCTGTGAGTGAGGCATTCCCCTCCCCCCTGAGTGCTGGCTCAAGCCCCCTGCCATCTGGACTTCTGCCTTCACCTGTGGTCAGCAAGGTCACCAGCAGGCCTTGCTTGGGAGCTGTACCAATGCCACCTGCTGGCTGAAAACTGCTACTACACCCCCCCAAAACCACGAAAGGTAAGCGAGACAAACAAACGTATTTTTTTCAAGTAAAAGTACTTGCTAATTTTACACCTTAAAATTGACTAACAAATTTTGAGTAATTCTTGTAATATGGCCGACAACATTACCTCACAAGAATTTAAAA
>CABHPR010135159.1:0-27200 GCA_902168415.1 Peromyscus melanophrys
TATAGATTAATAGAAATGGGCTGACTATAAGAGTAAGAGCTAGACAATGATAGGCCTGAGCTAATGGCCAAACAGTTTAAACAATATAAGCGTCTGTATGTTTATTTTATAAGTGGGCTAAGGGACTGCCGGGACTCCGCGGGACCCAGAGAGAAAACACTCCAGCTACGTGTTTATCACATTTTCGTTATCCATTCTTTAGTTGAGGGACATCTAGTTTGTTTCCAGGTTCTGGCTATTATGAATAGTACTGCTATGAACTTAGTTGAGCATATATCTGCTGTGGGATGTTCTGTATGGCAAATGTGTTGCTAATAAAACACTGATTGGCCAGTGGCTAGGCAGGAAGTATAGGCGGGACTAACAGAGAGAATAAAAAGAGCAGGAAGGTGGAAGGAGAGGCGGCCAGACACTGCCTGCCAGCCACCGCCAGGACAAGCAGCCTGTAAAGATGCCGGTAAGCCACGAGCCATGTGGCAAGGAACAGAATTATAGAAATGGATTAATTTAAGATATAAGGACAGTCAGCAAGAAGCCTGCCACGGCCATACAGTTTGAAAGCAATATCAGTCTCTGTGCTTTCTTGGTTGGGTCTGAGTGGCTGTGGGACTGGCAGGTGAAAGAGATTTATCCTGACTGTGGGCCAGGCAGGAAAACTCAAGCTACATATATCCTTGTGATACAACTGAGCATTCCTTGGGTCTATGCCCAAGAGTGGTATAGCTGGGTCCTGAGGTAGATTGATTCCCAATTTTCTGAGAAATCACCATACTGATTTCCAAAGTGGCTGTACAAGTTTGCACTCCCACCAACAGGGGAGGAGTGTTCCTCTTGCTCCACATCCTCTCCAACATAAGCTGTCTTCAATGTTTTTTATCTTAGCCATTTTGACAGGTGTAAGATGGTATCTCAGAGTCGTTTTGATTTGCATTTCCCTGATGGCCAAGGATGTTGAGTAATTCCTTAAATGTCTTTCGGCCATTTGAGAATGAGAATTCTATGTTTATTTCTGTAGCCCATTTTTTAATTGTATTGGGCTGATCTCCAAAATATATAAAGAATTCAAGAAACTAGACATGAAAATTCCATTGACATTTTTCAATAGAAATAGAAAATAATTCTATAATTGATATGGAATAATAGAAGACCCTCACCCAGACAAGTTTACAGAGCAAAATGAAGGTTGTAAGTATAATATCTCTTTTTATTTATGCTTTAAAATAAACCAACAAAACCAGTGTTTTACTGCCACCAAAAAATAATCTAGTCCAAAAACCTAGAATGTTGATTAAAAGCCCATGCTACTATGGCTATCTGCATTTCAAAATGTTGTCAAACGGAAATTTAGCTGGAACTGAGCTGTAAGCTTCTCCTGTCTAGCAATTACAGAGATAGTAGGTGTTATTGAGACTGACCAAGAACAAAGCTATCAGTGGTATCACCCAGCCTTGTACCATGTGTGTTATAATACTGATGTACAAGGCAGGATGTTCCATACTAGTGCAATAATGTCAAAACGTGGGTTGGGGAATCAGGTAACCAATTGCTCTCTGAACTTGGAGCCCATACTGTGGAAGATAATACATGCCTGGTACTATAAACCTGGTCAAAAGCTTGTTGCTGGGGTGGTCAAAGGCCCAACTAGAGAACCTACAACAGATTCGCTAAATGGACATGTTGTCAGACTGCCTTCTAAACACTTAGTTTATACTAAATAAACTATGATCAAAATATGAAGCTCAGTGCAGCTTCGTATTGTATAGGGTTTTGATTAATGCAGAGACTCACAATTAGTCAAACTGCTCAGAATAAGTGACTGTGGAATAGTCCATCAATATCATTCCATTTATGGCCCAGCATCATTGTAGAAGAGTTGGCAGAAAGATTGTAAGAGATATAGAATGGTGAGAAGTGATATGAAAAATTGTTTTCTGGATATTATATGACAATTACAATAATGAACACACAATAGTTGTGGCTACCTATACATACACAAAAACTCTAAAAGACATATAGTAAAATGAGGGCACAAAAGAGATAGCTAAGAAGTTAAAAAGTGATTGCTAAACTTCCAGAGAACCAGAATTTGTTTCCCAACATCAACATGGAGTAGGTCACAACTGCCTGCCCCACCCTCTCTGGCTACTCTGGTCACATGTAGGCACATGGCATATATAGACACAGACACATAGAAACAGAAACACAAAAATACACATACACAGAGATAGAGATGAATATAGTCAAAATACATTGAATATCTGTATGAAATTGTAAAAAAATAAAATGAAATAGGTCAGAAAGTCTCACTAGCAAATAGTGATAGAAAAAAATCTAACTAGGGAAGCAATGTATGTTTATATCTTCTATTAAAATTACAAAACTTTATACCTGTAGCTTACTGTGTAAAAAATCAATTCACAATTGACCAAAGACTCTTACATAAGTCTTGAAACTTGGAATCTACTAGAGGAAAACACAGAGAAATCATCTCAATGACTTGAAATAGACAACCACTTCCTGCTCAGGAACTGATAGAATTTGTTGTGACCTCTGCACAGAAAAGGAGACCAAAGAGCAGAGCTTAAATGACAGAAAAAATAAATTGTGACCTATTCATCAGACACAAGATTAACAGTCCAAAAATATAAACAACTCAAATATCGAATACAAAATGAACACACAATCCATTTACTAAACTGGAAAATTAAAGGAATAGAAATTTTTCAAGAGAGAAAATACAAGTGACCACTAAACACATGAAATAATTTTTAAACATATTTAGTAAGAAAGGAAATTAAATTAAATGTCAATCAAAAAAGTATCCTGATTTCATCTTTCCAGTGAGAATGGCTATCATTAAAAGCTGAAATGCAACAAACATTGGTGTTGATGCAGACAAATATGAACCCTTATACATAGCTGGTGGAAATACAAATTAGTTCAGTCGCAATGAAAATCAGTATGAAAGTCCTGTAAATACATAAAAATAATAAAAAACCCTAAAACTACCACGATCTAAATATACCTCTCCTGAGCATTATATATCTAAAGGAATCAGCATTAACACACAGCAGAGATACTTGAATCTCCACACTTAACTGACTGTTCACAATAAAATGAATGGTTAAAGAAAGTGTGGTTTATACAAAAAATGGAATATTATTATCCTATAAGGAGTAATGAAATCAAGTCATTTGCACAGGAATGGGTGGAACTGTATTGTAGATCATGTCAAGTAAAAAACAAAAGATATCCGAGTCAAAAAGACCAATATTTCACTCTTTCTCCAATGTTTAGAATATAAAGAATAAAGGACAATTTAAAATTAAAAAGGTAGTAATTTTCAAATGAGAGGAGGAATGAGGGAAAGTGTAGAGGATGTATAAGAGTATAATGGGGAGAATATATGATCAAAATATAGATATGCATTATGCAAATGAATATAGTGAAATCCATTATTTGGCACAGTTAATATGTGTTAATAAATATTTTAACATAACATGCTACCTACCTTTCATTGTCAAGTTAGGAAATGGTAAAATTATATAGTCATTAACTTTAGACAGGTTTATTAATGCAATTACATCAAAATGCTATAAGATAGTGAGTTATCCAAGCCCCTAAGTGCTAGTTTTTAGGCAAGTTAATAGTTTGCTTTCTTATTTATCAAAACAGAAGTGGCGAAAGAAAACGTTTTACATAAATGGGATTGTTTATGTAGAATGTGGAGACACTCACCAATGTTCATGGTGAATACATATTTTAAAAAGCCTTATTTCAAATAAAACCACACATGTGACATTACAAGGAATTTTATCACAATGAATGGTTAAGGATTAGAGCCAGGAGGTACACAGGACTTCAAGAGCTGCAGACTAAAGAAAAAAGGCAGTCAACCACAAAATATTTAAAAAAAACCTCATTCTTGTAGCAGTTCTTAAATATATAAAAATATTAAATATTAATATTCAAAAAATATTATTCGATGGTATCTGATAAGTAGAGGCATTAAAGTCCTTCCTTGAGAAATATTCTCCCTCCCCAAGTGCAAGATATGATATGAATAGCTTCAACATAAAGTCATTCATGTTTGAACTTTAACAAGAAAAGCCACTTGGTTGAAGGAATCAAGATTAAGTGTAATTTCTCAATGATTAAGTGTAATATCTCAAAGATACTTTTTCTCAAAAATGTTTCAAAACCACCCCAGCATCCAGGCAGCCTTGAGAAATTTTACAAGTACATTAAGAACTCTTGGTTGACTTTGGAAATCAGTACGGCGGTTTCTCAGAAAATTGGGAATCAATCTACCTCAACACCCAATGATACCACTCTTGGACATATACCCAGAGGATACTCAATCATACAACAAGGACGCTTGCTCAACTATGTTCATGGCAGCGTTATTTGTAATAGCCAAAACCTGGAAGCAATCTAGATGCCCCTTGACCAAAGAGTGGATAAGGAAAACTTGTTACATATACATAATGGAGTATTACTCAGCTGTAAAAAACAATGACATCAAGAAATTTGCAAGCAAATGGATGGAACTAGAAAATATCATCCTGAGTGAGGTAACCCAGACTCAGAAAGACAAACACGGTATGTACTCACTCGTAAGTGGATGCTGGACATGAAGCAGGGGATAAGCAGACTGTAAACCACAGCTCCAAAGAAGCTAGGAAACAAGGAGGACCCTAAGAGGGATATACAGATCACCTTGGGAGGGGGAAACAGAGGAGATCTCTATCAGTAAATTGGGGATGGTGGGGGGCAATAGAGGGGAGGAGATGGAGAATGAGAGCATGAGGGAACTGGAGGGTCAAACTGGGGGAGGGATGGAGTGAGAGAGCGATGAGAGATATCTTGATAGAGGGAGACATTATGGAGTAGGGGAGAAACCTGGTGCTAGGGAAGTTCCCAGGAATCCACAAGGATGATCCCAGATTATATTACAATAGTGTTGTGGGTGCCTGAACTGGCCTACTCTGGTAATCAGATTGGTAAATACCCTGGCTGTTATCATAGAGCCTTTATCCAGTAGCTGATGGAAGCAGATGCAGAGATCCAAAACCAAGCACCAGGCTGAGCTCCAGGAGTCCAATAGAGGAGAGCGAAGAGGGATTATGTGAGCTGGGGTTGGGGGTAGGGTAGAGGGTGTGTCAGAATCATGATGGGGAAATCTGCAGAGACAACTGAACCAAGCTCATAGGAACTCACGAACTTTGGACTGAACAGCTTCGGAGCCTGAGTGGGACTAGACTAGACCTTCTGCATATGGGAGACAATTGTGTAGCTGGGTCTGTGGGGGGGGCTCCTGGCAGTATAATCAGGGTCTGTCTCTGGTGCATGGGCTGGCATTCTGGATCCCATTGCCTATGGCTGGACACCTTGCTCACCCTTGATGCAGGGGAGATGGGCTTGGTCCTGCCTCGAACTGAATGTACTGGGCTTGGCTCTCCCTCCATGGGAGGAGAGGATCGAAGGTGGGTTGGGGGTTCAGTAGGGGAGTGGGAGGAGGGATGGGGGATTTGTGGTTGGTATATAAAATGAAAAAAAAAATAGAACTTTTGGTTGATGTGTAATAACTGAAATAAACAAGCTAGAATTAATTATCTTAAATTCTCTTCATCTTTTAGACTATTTAAAATTTGAGTATCTATTAATTATTAATTAAATAACACCATTCTTTTGCTAAATGTAGATTATGAGAACCAGCTGGGAAGTTTTTCAAACTGCACTGCTACATTCTAAAATGTACTAATGTTCATTTGTTATCCACTGTTTTCTAGTCATAATTGATTAAAAACACAGAGAATGTCTTTGTTCCCAGATCTCAGTTTAATAAGTAAAAATACGAGTTAGAAAAACAACTTTTATAATGCTTTTATAAAGTATAACGAAATAAGTGATACTAGAGTCACTTTAAGTACAGGAACTCAATGCAGATTTTGTATTGGAAAAAAGTTCTGAATACTACAAAATAATGTGTGTTAGAAGTGAGAATCCAGCTAAATGAGAAGACTACTATTTAGTAGGCTAGATATGAAATGACAGTAGCTAGGAGGAAAAATGCCATACGTGCTAGTCGCTTCTGGCTCACTTGATACAAGCTAGGGTCATATTGGAAGAGTGAACTTCAATTGAGAAAATGCCTCCATCATATGGTCTCCTTAGCAAGTCTATGGAGCACTTTCTTAATTAACAGTTGATGCAGAATACCTCTTTTCCCACTGTGGTAGGGGCTACCCTGGAACGGTGTCCTGGGTTGTATAAACATGCAGATAGAGCAAGTCATGGGGAGCAAGTGAATAAGCAGTCTTCATCCATGGCTTCTGTATTGGTTCCTGCCTTCTGGTACTTGTCCTGGCTTCTCTTCATGATGGAGTCTGATTAAGACATACTAAGTCAAATAAACCATTTCTTAACCAAGTTGCTTGTGCTTATGGTGTTTATCCCAGCAATAGAAAACCAAATATAACAGCAATTAAGATACAATTAATTTGTCCTGTTTAGGCTTTATGCATCACAAAATATTGTCAAATAAAAACTCTGGAACAAAATATTCAGGATTATAATGTGAGCTTTGTTTTTCTAACTTCCACTTGTTTTGGCTAATGGACATCAGTGTGAGGTTGGCAGGTGAGGCAGAATGGAAATGTAGTTTTATTCTTTTGCCTTCCACCTTACTTTACTTTTCCTGTCCCTCCACCACAGAACACAGCTTCTCTTGGGTTCCATCGCTCATTCTGGTAATTTTTCCTTCCGATCATGCTTTCAGCCTAGATTATTAGAATCCCCTTCCTCTTAGCTGTGGGATGTAGAAATATTTTACATGATTTCCTAAAACCTTTCCATATTTTCAGAATACATTCTTATAACTGTGTCTTCACAATATTCACTGTGGTGGTTAATCTTGGCTGTCAACTTGACTACATCTGTATATGACTAATACCAAGGAACCAGTACACTTGTGAAGGATTTTTCTTGATTGAATCAATTAAACTGGAAAGATATACTCTAAATCTGGGCAAACCAACTTGGGACAGGCTACATAAAAGGGCATGGAAGAAGTAAGTGCTTGCTTTTTTGCCTTTCTGCCTTCATTCTTGCTGGCAGTTTCATCTGTCTTGCTGTTGAGGTATTCCTTCACTGGTATTAGAACCTACTTCTTTGAGATTTCAATGTAGACTAGCAACCAGTGGCTCTCTTGTACTCCAGCACCAGATTGGGATTGCTGAGACACCTGGTCTGCTGGACTGAACAACTACTAGATCACGAGCCTTTTCATTGAGTAATATCCATGGTTGGATTACTAGGGCCACAGCTTGTAAGCCATTCTAATAAGTCATACATACATACATACATACATACATACATACATACATACATACACACATACATACACACATGATTATTCATTCTACCAGTTCTTTTCCTCTAGAAAGCCCAAACTAATATATTATGTTAACAGTTTTCTCTTTCCTGAATGAGTGATACATATGACAATGTAGAGGAGAGATGAGGATTTATTTATATGCATTGGGTGCATAAAGAGGAAAAGACCAGATTATTATGAAGAACAGGGAGATGTTGAGGGCAAAGTATGATTTCTAGGTTGGTGATTTGACTAGCAGTTATGTGGAATTACCCTTTATAATAAATAGGTGGAAAGACAAATGAGATTTTGGGTGGGAGAGACCATGTCAAGGTTTCAACTTGGACCCTGTTGAAGAACTCCAAAATAGTTTGAAGTTAGTCAAGAAATTAGATGACAGGACTGGGTTGTTGATATGCGATTTGTTGAGATAAGCACACTGATATTTTAATGATGATGCAGAAATGACAAATACAGAAATTGTGACTTTTCCTAGGGTGATGTGGACAAATGTCCATTCTCCTCAGATAGCATAGGAACAACATACAAAGAAATAATTTTACATAAGTCTACCTTAGTAAATCAGTGAGTTGATTAGTGTTGGAGTCTGCATGAAGGGTCCCTTACTGGATCATGGATCATGGATGACTAAAAGGACTCTGCATCCACAAAGCCCACCCTAGTCAGGATTATCACTCACAAAAGTTGCATTTGGGGACTTGCAGGCAGCTTAGGCAACTGGAGAGTGTCCTCCTCCAGCATTTCTTACTGTTTATACAACCTTGGGGAGGGATTTTGTGAATCTTTTTTCAGTAACTGTAGAGCTTTGTAAATTTCATTTACTTCCACTTACTTCCTCCAAGAAGGGGTGCTTCAATCTGGAAGATAAACCTACAAACAAAAGGTAGCCTATAAGTCCATGTATAAGTTAAAATAAGCTAGAGAAAGATGTGAAGGAAACACTTACTTACAATATCTAGTTAAGGCTCTTTCCCAAATTGTAGAGGAATACAACAATGAAACTAGAACACAAACTATTTTGGTGGTGGTTAGAAATTCCATTTCAAATTACATCCTAGTGGAGACATATTAATCAAGTGACTAGAAAGAAAAAAAATATATTCCTGGAAATTATACTGTTTCTTTCAATTCTCTGGGGAAAGAAAACAATTAATGTATTTTAAAAACTGAAATGTGGCCCATGTGAGTGGAGAATAGTGAGCAAAGGAGGAAATGGTTTAGAATTAGGTTGTTCAGACCATCAGATAAAGGGTGATCAGCCAGGTCGTATGTATTGTGATAACACAGGCTAGGTAGATGCAAAGCAGCTTCACTCTAATGCAGATTGTAAAATGCCCCCAGCCTTTAGAAGTCCACCTTTAGATCCCATCCGAGGCCTCTGAAATAAATTTGGGAGTATATCTTCTTCAAGTGATCTTAGTATCAGGTCCACTGACTCATCCATCTTGCAGCTAAGCACTGTAGGGTAAAGACAGATCTTTGACAGAAAAAAAAGTATATTTGATAATTTAATTAACACAGAAAATAAACCTAATGTCAAGGCATGACTTATGATTTTGACGGAAATTCATAAACTGGAAGCTATTTGTGGGTTTTTTTCTCTGTTCCTGCTGTATGAATTTTATTACGTGGCTAAGCCATTCATTGCATAGCTATCTTAGAACATAAAAACTTTGTAAGTCACTTAAGCTTTACTTTGAAACTCCTTACCAGGACTTTAGCACTAATTTTACTTATCCTAGTACATGAACAAAAGCTAGAATTTTCACTAGTTTAGGGAAGATGTTTGTGGCTGAATCTTGTGTTGCTTATGGGCCCTTACTCTGACCTATGCATAATATGCAATGAAAAACTTACAGGTCTCTTCAACAAGTACATGGTACTTCCTCATATGAAGAAAAAAAAAACTTTTAGGAACATTTTCAAAAGTCATGCAGGTAATAAGGCTCCATTGTGCCTGTGTTGCTCTAAATTCTGTATGTTTAACGGATTTAATCCTTATATTCATGCATTCAGGCAGGCAGATAATTATGAGCAAACCAAACACAAAACTTTGATTTTATTTTTCTGAAGACATATGCTGTAAGCTGCAGGTTGAAATGTAAAGAGTTTGATTCTAGATCTGCAATTTCAGCTATTACTGAGACTTTTAAAAAGAAGCAGTAAACCAAGATATTTTGAAATTTTTGAATGAAAAAAAATACATGTAATATGTCAAATGGTTGAGATGTTTCCTTAAATAAAATACTGATTATATTTATTTATCATCAGTGAACTTTTCTGATTTGATGTTATAGAATCATTTTATATGCAAGAATTTTACAGAAATGTAAGCAAGAAGTCAGTATGTCTACACTAAGAGAAAATGATTTCAAAAATACCCTTTATCTTGTCTGTTTAAAAAATTATTGCATATACCATAATTGAGTTAATGGTTTGGAAGCTGATGAGACGACATAAGGTTTGTTGATAGAGTCAAATGCAAATTTAGCTTTTGGTAGAGTAAATCTAACTATGTCTTAAATGTACATGTATTTATAATTTCTTCATGTATACATCTTAAGTACTGAAATCAAATTAAAAATCATAGTTTAATAAACCTCTAAGAATATTTGGCCTCTCTATTTCTTACAATTAAAATTGCAATACTTTCTCAGATTTTTTTCTCAAGCTTAAAGAATATGGGAATTATACATGCAGGAAATTTCATCCACATCAAAACTAATAAGTTAGCTTCCTTTGTAATCATGGAAGCCTACAGGTTACTCATTCTTTTAATTACTTTTATTATTCTGCATAAAAAAAAACACTTTGTTACTGGGCATTGTTGTCACATGCCCTTTGTCGCGACCACCTCGACCAGCAAGGAAGACACTACACCGAGCTCTTCTTCTTGTAGTTTATTCAGGCCTTTGAACAATCTCTGACTTCTAAAATATCCCCTCGGGGAAAGCCTCTCCCGGCCTTAAATAGGCTCTGGGCAGCCAACCCCAGGTCACCACGTGGGCATTGCCCAATTGGCTCAAGCATGTGCAAGCAAGCCACAAATTCTGTATAGCCTTATATGGAGTTGTTTACCACAGGGAGTGCTAGCGTGGGGATGGTGGAAGGTGGTAACCAGGGCCATCTTTAAGGCGCAGCTGCACGCAGCTCCCTACAGCCCTTAATCCCAACACTTCAGAGGTAGAGGCAGGAAGATCTCTGAGTTCAAGGCCAGCTTGATCGACAGAGTGAGTTCCAGCACATCCAAGGTTACACAGAGAAACTGTGTCTCAAAAAACCAACCCCCCCCAAAAAAAAACCAAACAAACAAAAAGCAAGCAAGCAAACAAAACAAAACAAAAATACTGTATGCACTTTGATAGTTTTGTTATAGATTTATAATAAACTATATATATTTTATTAACTACCATTATAAAAATTTATTTCAGTGGGAAAATGTTTGTCCCTATTACAGGAATGAAAAAATGGAGTATATATCTCAAATGTTCCACAATATAATCATGAACTGCCAGGTATATGCTTCTTGCCATGATTCAACTCAGACAATTTTAAAATCTTGTTTCGGCCATGAATAGTTTGCACTTTATTTTCTTGCTGTCAACTTGAATATAACATCTGCCAAGAATCATGGCCTAGTATTACCAGGATGTCTTGTGTGAAGGTGATTTCCCTTTGGAATTTCTTTTCTATGGGATATATTAGTGTTCAGAATTTAATTCTAGGATAAAGTGTCAAATATAAGGTTGCTGGCTCAATAAACACTAGCCCCCTACACCCAACTCAATTTCAAAGAGCAACCCAGGTGAGAATAAATAAATAAATAAAAGGTTTGGTTATTGTGGGACATTTGCTTGGTACTGTGTCATTCCAAACTCCTTCCATTTAGCAACAAAATTTACATTGACATATGAATGATGTATAATGCAGTATAATTATTTACGGGGTCTTTGAAATGAAGAGCCCTTTTTTCCAAGTGATTTAACTTTGGAAAGGAATTACTTCACATGCCCAACAAACACTATTAAAGGTGCTTCATGAGGCTTTTTCCCCTGCATATTTCTACACATGGACAGACTATTGTGTGTTCTAAAACCTGTATTTACATGACACACTTTTATGGTCCAATGGGCAAACACTACTTAGTCCTAAAATAACATCACGGTAATGACTACAGTCAAGACAGCAAGAACACTCCACCATTATTACCCATATCAGACTGCACCAGATGGGGTATCTGTGGTGGAGTGCTGACGGTGGTGAGCACTGAAGAACAGCTCTGGATGTGTTTGCATATTCCTAGGCACAGCAACATTACATTCAAAATAAGTGGCGTGTAAGTTCTTTCATTCTGAAGAAATAAAATGTATTGCAAATATTTTAGTATCTGAATTTAGGAGAGAAAGAGATTATATACAGTTGCAGATGGGCTATATTAAGTGGGATTTAGCCAATTTTCTCTGGGTAGCCTGGCTTCTCAATCTCTGCTGTATTGATCTTTTTTTGTGTGCGATTGTTCTTTGTTGCGGGGGATGTCCTGCTCATTGTGGGAGGCTTAACAACATCTGTGGCTCCTGCTAACTAGACGCCAGTACATAATTGGCTACATAGCTAGCAACATAACCTTCAGAGTTGTGAAAGAAGTAAAAAAAAGTCTCCACTACATCAGCAATACAAAGGAATGAACTCAAATGTTGCCATACTCTTTTAACCAATTGAATTCTACTACTATTCTTCATCAGCTTTTAATTTTTATTTTTTTTGTTAGTTTTCAGGTGAAAAGTGCACATTTTCCAGTATGTTTTATTTATGTTTATAATACTTTGCAGGCATTTCTTCAAAGTCTTAGCATTTTGTATTTGTAGAACAATTTCATGTATTTTATATAAGGAATAAGAAAATAAAATAGAAAATATTTAGAGTGCTTTAGTTCAAAAATATGTTTGGAGAAGTGGCTCTCAAAGATTTGTTGGGGTTGGGCCCTCGTCGGCCACCGTTGATTCATGGAATCCTCACAGCTTAAAGTTCTGGATAAATTCTTGTTGAGGAAAGCTTCCAGGTCCTCCAATCAGCGGCACTTTGGGTTGTTTTTCTCATTTGCTTATGCCTTTGGAACAGAGACTGCTTTTAGGGAAGCAGGGACAGATTAGATATCACAGTCCTGTTGTCCACAGGATGGCAATGGCAGTAAAACACATAGCAGATGCCCGCACCCCTGCCTCAGCAGCGCTGGCCACCAGTGGGCATGACTGTCGTGCCCACACAGTCAGTTCTGCCCCGGGGTGCTGTTGCGATTCAGGGTCCAGTTAATAAAAAAATTCTGCTTTGCTCAAAGTAACCAGAAGCACATGAATTAACAATTTTCAAGTTAGTGGATGTAATAATAAGTCTACTTACTACAATTTCTTAGTGCTACTTAATCTTTTTTCTTTGATAATTTAAAAAGGATTTCATCATATTTTTTTTTTTTGCTTTAGGGTTATCACTATAAAACTAAGTTATCATTATTCTGTTGCTATGAAGTGCCATCTGATAGGAAATTTGGCTAATATAATATAAGGAAATAGCTTTTAACATGCAGTATTAGCACTGAAATATTGATAAGCTCTAAAAGAACGCAACGGCAAAAAATAATAGTCTTTATCATACATATCCTTTTTTTCTGCAGTATGCACAGTATATAATGTTATAAATAGTCAACAAATACTTTAAAAGATCAAACATCCATTAAACTATAATACAGTTCCTAGCACTATGTATGAGTTACTTTGCTAAGTATCACACATATACAAACACATGGACTTACACACAAAATTTTAATGTCCTGACTTATATTTGAGAAATGTATTTATAATATAAAATGTTAAAATATAAATATATGTATATGTTATATTTATATAAATATACTTATATTTGAGAAAGTATATGTTTAACATTGATAATTTTGATATTAACATTACATTAATTTTATCAAATATGGAATGTTATGTTTGAACAAATTGTTTAAAATTTCACATACCTGGAGCTCAGCTTGGTGCTTGGCTGTGGATCTCTGCATGTGACTGGTATGTAAAATGAATTTAAAAAATTTCTTAATTAAAAAAAAGAGCAACGAGAAACAATTTCAAATACTTTCCTATCATTTTATATTTTCCTTAATGTTAATAATTCAAATTAAGTTTCAGTAGGTTAGACAAAATAAATATTTTTGAATAACTAATCCCAGGGGTTTCATAAACAGGCTTAATCAATTTCTAAATTTCCTTTAATTTCAATTATTTATTTGTAGCTCATAAATCTACCTGTATATAGAAAACAAAAGAAGATTCATGCAGCATTAGGGTTTATAATTTAATCAATTAGTAGCTAGTTGCTAGCAGGACAAAGTGTTAGCTTTATGTTCTAAAGGACAACTTGAAATCCTGTTAAGGTTATATTTTTATTAAAAATTCCATTAATTTTTCCCATCAATGTGATTATAGATTAATATTAATTAATTCTTACCATTTTTTGAAGAAATAGAGGGAATCATATCTGATTCAAAGTTAAACAGATTTTTATGGTAACCCTTTCCTGGGGTTCAGAATTGGTTGGGGAGAAAGGGAATAAGATATCTTTAATGACATTTTATTGAACTTAGCAATTTAAATGGCCTCACGTGATTTTTTAAAGATATCAAATTACCATATGGATGATGTCTTTTTCATCAAATCTAGACCTTATTGTTTACCAAGAAAATGACAAAGGTAATTGTTAATGCTGGATGGAGTACTTATGCGCTTGCCTCTGTAATATTAATTAGAAGTCTGTGGTGAATTCTTTTTGAGCTAAAAGCTGCTACACCAAACAATAGATTAACAGCATAAAAAACTGATGGCAGACATTACTAGCATTATTTTTCTTTCATGTTTTAATTCTTTAGTATAACAAATGAAAACACACATTCCCCCAAGGGTACTATCTCCATGTCTCTTGAAAAAAGCCTAGATATTAATGTAAGCCACTCAGTATCTGCTTGGCCTTCTAAAATTTCTAGAGTGATAAGGGAAAGGACTTTTATGTTTTCCTTCCCAGATTCCAACCCCATCTGTTGGGAAGAACACTTTACAAGCAATGGGTCACAAAAAGTTATCAAAAGCTTCAGGAATGAAAGCAATTTAAAACTGGATTCAAAATTGCTCAAATACTTCAGTAATTTGTCTATGCATTCAGCACTCTGAAATTCTACCACAGGACAAAACAAAGTTCATCTCCAGTCCTGTCTTTATCAAATGACAGTGCTCTAGTATTTAATAGAAGATCCAGGGATTAGTGTTGTAATAGTAATAAGAAAATGTAAAGAAATCTAAGCATGCATATTTCTCTGTCTTACTCAGTGTCTCGTTTTACTACCTATAAATTTTAAAGACATTCTTCAGCTCTTTAGAAAAGATAATATAGTACTTAATCCAAAGTATAACACATCAAAAACCACTAAACACTGAAATGTGCACAGTAAATATTTTTTAATATATATTGAGATGCTTTCACAATGAAAATGTTAATAGACTATTTTTTAGCAATAAAATTAAGATCCAGTATTTATTGGACATTTTCTTTGTAGGCTGCACAGTTTCAAGAGCTTTTGATCTCATTGGCCCTTCACAGCCACTCAAGAAGGCAGCAAGCACAATTTCCCTGTATAAAGATAAGTCAACTGGGCTTTACAGTATTTAATTAACAAAGACCAAATGTTTAGCAAATAACAGAAAAAAATCCTTAACAATTCCAAAATGCTATGTAGGAGTATTAGGAAATCATAATTTGGTTTAAAATAGAATTGAAAATACTGTTTTGGGGGAAGAAAAAATCAGAATCTATTATTATCTGTTCATGTCATAAGTCAGAAATGAGACACCAAGTTTTCTCTTAAGGCTGTCTTGCAGTGAGGATTATTACACTAAAATTAAAATCTCCTAGAAACCCATATACTGATATTCCCACCCAGAGGAGTGGAAAAAAAGTTCATCTTGCTCAAATCTCTCTAAAACACATGCAATCCATATGGGGCTTGGGTGATCCGGAGCAGGGCTTCAGCACTTTTTCTCTAAGATTGGGTTTCATTCTGCTAACAGCATGTTGGCTGAGTGCCCACTAGCAAGCAATTAAGACTATGTGCCTGCCTGCATTTTAGTAGCTCTCCTTATGAAACATGTGGCCGCATGGGAGCAGAAGGTTTGCCAGCATGGGTCACGGTCTGAGCAGAGCACTGTGAGAGCTGCTGTGCTCAGAGGACTTGTGTCTTCTGGGAAGTTGAGATGAGGATGGGTGATTGATTATCTATGCTTAGGAGAGAAGACCAAAGAGGGACTCTTTATGAAATGGGAACTGTAGGGAGGTACTAAAGAAAAATTAGGGAAGGAAAACTGAACTACCCAAGTACTTAAGAAGGAAGGAAATGAATTAAGTTCTGGAAGTTAAGGAGCAATGAGATGAAAAGATTTTTTGTTTGTTTGTTTTGTTTTGTTTAGCCTGCTGATGAGAGCTCTTACTCTTAAACTTGAATGGTAGGTTGCTTAATTATCTTTATATTGACACACAAATTCTGAGCGTGTAAAATATACGAGGTATTGTTCTAAGGCATAGAGAAGGATGATGAGTGAGGCCACCTCATGTGAAGAAAGAGAGGAGTAGGAGAGTCACCATACACATCACCTCACCTGCTGCTTTGCTATATATGGAGGCTGGCAATCCACAGAGCTCACGACTCTGTGGCTCCTCTCACTTTGGTTTGTGTCCAGAAAGAACAGTGAGGGAGTCTGACCTTAGGTATGTTGCCTAAAGCAATTAGGAAGTGAAATACACAGATCGAACTAACTTTCTGGAGAGGATACGTCACTCATATGAAAATGAAATAAATAAATGGTTCTCAATCTGAATGATTACACACAGCCCCATGGGCATGGTTTACAGAGCTCACTGCTGCAGAGGTTATGGATAAGTTGGTCTAACTAGATGCATTTTCACTATGTAAACAGAGAGTCAAAATCACAGAAACATTATTTCCCCCTTCAGAGTGACCCACTGGATATAAATTAAATGAAGAACTACTGTCTTGTCAGCTCTGTCTAAACTATAATCTGTAAAGAAGCAAATGTATAGGGAACTGCCCTTTCAATTATTGATATGGCCCCTTGGATAAACAATATTACTAGGATATATGAAAGGAAATGTATCTATACCATTTTCAGAGAAAGATCTACTATGTGAGCTGACATAAATATGGAACGCTTATTACTGTGTGAAAAGCTAAGAAGTAAGTGGATTTATATTGAGCAAAGTGTCATTAGCGACCAGGTGGTTTGATTCTATCAGCCCTTGGATGGCATGAAATTACAGTTTCATGAAATTTATTGTGTATATCTAAAGAATGACTAAAATTTTTAACATGATAAAATCTGAATCATGAAATTTAGGTTATTCCAACCAGGTGTTTATAAGTAAAAAGTCTTTATTTCAAATAAGTCTTATGCATATGCCTAGTGTATCAATATTAAAGCTGGAATACTGAATTGGGGAGTATTCAGGAAAGATGGTTCAGAGTGCTTGCTGATATTGCAAAGAATTTGCTTCCCAGCACACTGGCTGCCTGGCTCACAACCATTCAATGGGTCTAGCTGCAGGGGACTGGGCACTCTCCTCTGCCCTCCACAGGCACACACATGCATGCACAGGAGTACATCTGCACATGCACACACACACACACACACACACACACACACACACACACATATACACACAGCTAAATCTTTAAAATGCTCCTATCTCTCCTCTTAAGAAACCTGGATTTTAAAACAGAATACTTAAAAAAAAACAAATATTTTACTTTTCACTTTATTTTTAAATCCTCAATAATTAAGCATTATGATTATTCCAATAGGTAGATGAGTATAGGCCCTGACTGATTTAACCAGTAACCCTCTATATATTGGGCAATTTAAGGAGCTGTTGTATGCCTCTTCCAAATTACAACCTCTGTGTTACCCCAGGGGGTCACATACCTGTGATGGACAGAACTCAGTTTTCTCTTTTGACACAGCTAAGTTGGTGTCTCTGATGTCACCTGATAGTTGAATTACTTTAAGGAGTCAGAGAACACATGTTGGGATCAGCTGTATTAGACTGAGGAGAATGTTCCCCTTCCCTGTGGTGACTGGGCTTTTGCTCTGTGTTCCAGGCATGCTGCTTCTTTGGTTCTGTTGCTAAGAGAGCATGTTAGGAATTTTGGAAATTGTTCTAATTCCTTCACAATTATTCATAACTTATTCCTTTCAGTTTGTACATTGATTGTACACTCCCTGTTATACCAAAGAATCAGTAATGCACTTCCATAAATGAGAAGATCTTGTAACCTCGTACTTGGTACCAAGGAGTATAAATTAGTAGATTTCAAGCTGTAGGGACTCTGGCCTGCTCTTAGGGTACAACTGTTAACCATGGTCTCGGGTATGATTTCTTATTAACAGCTGTAGTTAGCATCAGTTGCTACAAATCATTGCACCTTTGATATGCTCAGGAAAACACAAACCTCCAGCTAGATGAAAGTGTAGTTTTGCGCAAGGAGAAGTGACAGTGCTCTGTAGGCCGGAGTTTGTGTGTACATTTCTGTGTGGGCATGTTCATTCCTGGGAAGCACAGGTACAACAGTACTGTCAGCAACAACAGCAGGGAATACTTCAGAGATTCGAATGCCATCAGGTTTTTAACATTTACTTTTTAAACTGGACCAATAAGATTGAAGAATTAAATTTGGCAGTGTATTACATCTTAGATGCATGGTACTGCCATAGGCTTTATATAATGGCAAGATTTTCTTCAAACATAAACATAATATAAATTTAGACATGTGATTGAAATAATTATTTATGCTTTCTTTCAAGGGGAAACCATCACCTCTTCAAGCAGGAACTTAAATATGAAGAGGAAAAGCCCATGGAGTTCTACACTACTCGTATACTTTAAAATGGTTTTTCAAGTGTTCAATTCAGAGAACCCATTTTATTTTGCCAAGAAAACTAGGTAGAAATGTTTGCAATATTTTGTGCTAGTCCCTCCACAAGTGACTTTGGTGTGGCAAATATTTGTTCTAGCAGACTTTACTACAGTACCAGAGTACATCAGTCTGTTGTTTTAACCTTTTGAAAATAACCTTGTGTCTTCTGGAAGGAAATGAGAATCATTGATGAAACCTTTTAAGTTTTCAACTTCATTGCACTAGGGTGTCTGAGAGAGAAATCAGCAAAGGGAATCACGTGCATCTCTACCTACTTTCTTGGCACCTTCCTTTGTGGATATGAGGGACCTAAAAAGCAAAAGATGGTCAGAAAGAATAAACACGTTTATTAGAGCAGTTAGAATGACTATTTTGCTATTTGCCAAGTTCCCTCTCAGTAACATGTTTGGCAGCTACCAAATGACATGGCCTGCCCAAAGTTGATTTTGACGAAGCCTCTGGGATGTGTTAAAAAGTAAACCAGGGCAAATCACGTACTGGAAAGCATAACTCAATCAAGGAAAAATGTATGATTAAGGGTGACATTGGCAAGGAAAGCTTTGCCAGAGCTCAGGGTAAATATTTGTATCAGTGCAAGGAGAAAGCTTCGTGACGCTGATGTTGACCAGCTGGAATTTTCATTGTTTATAAACTTTTGTTGTTAGAGTTGAAATCTGGCAGAAAAGGTACCAAAGAAAGAGCAGTTTCCCAGCATGCAAGTTTGAACCATGATAAGGCAGCTGACTAAAGGATGCAAACTCTAGCTACTTTCCTTTCCTGGAGTTCTTTGGCCAATAAAAATCCTCTTGCTCTAAATCTATTTTGACAAAATTCATCAGGATTAGAAAAAACAAAACAAAATAAAACAAGGCTTTCTTCTTTGTTGTAAGGTTTATGCCTTCTTTTCCCTTAGCAACATGATCAGAAAATGGTGAAAAAAATGTCTGAATGGATTTTTTTCATTTTTTTCTACAAAAGAACATTTGCAAATGAATTAGATGTGTCAACAATAGAAAATTAGTGATTTGGGATTGAGCCCATTTTTTTAATAGTGTCTGTTAACCTTACACTGTTAAGCTATCTATCTATCTATCTGTCTGTCTGTCTATCTATCTATCTATTTATTCATTTATTTTTACCTCATGATAGACAGTTACACATTTCAAGCTGAAGAGTTTAGCAAGTCAAAGGAATGGAGCACTTGGTTTAACTCACCAAGTATTCCTTTTAAAAAGAAATCGATATTTTCTCCCTCAGCTGATTTATTGTACTTTTCAGAAGAATGGAGGCAGCCAAAGTTATTAATCTGACAATATCACAAAGACATGGGGTTGTGTAAAATTTACAGTAGTTTCAAACAAATAACTTTTCTACAGAGGAACGAAGGTTGTCACAAACTGACTCCCGGTCCCAGTCTTCCACTGTGGAAATAAGCATGTAGATGGTCCTCAGTTTGACAGAGGAAGATGTGGCTTGCTTTCTTGTTTCCAGATGTGAACTCCTGCCAGAACACTTCCCCACAGCATGCATATTCTAACAAGAGCTCCCTGCTCTGCTTCAAGGTAGCATGGATGTTACATCCTGATTCACTTACAGTAAGGCTTTTTATAGTGAAGTTCTTTTAACAGGAACTAAAGATAATTCCAAATTTCTATCTAAATTTCATTTCTTTAAAAATACACATGCTTTAAATATCATTGTATTTACTTGGCCAAAGACAATACAATATGAATTACATTGTTATGTTCTTCTGAGAATGTTGTATTGCAGTCATTGAAGAATATCAAACTTGGGAGGCCTCCTGGTTGCCAATGTGAAACCAAGAAACATTATGACGATAACACATTAGCCATATAAACTAACAGTGAGTAGCAAGGAACCTTGATGCTCTAATTAAGAAGTCTTCTCCTCTAACTCTTGGGCCTTAGAAACATGAATCACTAGCTAAGTCTAATTTAGCATGCTTCTGTGATGGAGGTTTTACAAAGCAGAAAGTGAGCTGGACTTGAAAAGCCGGCTTATGAGTTTTTAGCTCATGTATCCAGCTCTCGCTGTGGAATCTCAAGGTTACACTGGCAGAAGAAAATGGCCCTCAGTGGGTGACTCTGTCTGGGGCACCACACTGATGGAGCATTTTCAGAAGCCAAAGAAGATCCAAGAACTCCTTCTGCCAGAATCTGCACATTTGTGTCCCACTGCTGTAGACTCCCAGAAGTGGAACTCCAAGGAATGGATAGCGCTAAAGACCATGTGCAGAGCTGAAGCTCTTACCGGGTGGAGCACTGGCCTCAGACACATACAAGTTTTAATCATATTCAATCACATAAAGACATAAGAACAACCATTCTTTCACTGTATTCTTTGATATCCGCTTACTACCTCTCAATGACAGGACATTCTTGAGGTCATTCTGTTCTGTGGATTGGGACTCTCTGGCATTATATTTTAATTAAATGGTCAGATTATTAATGCATGAAAATCAGTCTCTTCAAATGCTGAGCTAACCATTTTTCATACATAATATGTCCATATCAACATTTTAACAGCCATCCACTAGAGATTGACATGGTCACTTTTGCAAAAGAAACCCTGGTGAATATTTGAGTTAAAGACTCCTGGGATCACATGAAGGGACTGGGAGGTCAGAGCTCATTGCTGATTTTTGCTCATTCTGTGTGATGATAAAAAGGTAACTCAGCTCTTCTGTGGTAAGAACCACTTTAGAAGTTCAACAATGGAAATTATTAGTCATGCATTTCGGTTATACTAACATGCTTTCAGTGTTAAACAATGAGAGATTCTGAGAAAGAAACAATGACTATCCCTTTGCCCAAATGTCATGTATTTTTTCCCTAGCTTATTAACTTCTCTGTACAGAGACTTCTCCCCTCATTTAGGAACACTTTTTCACCTTTCCTTCCAAATTTGTGTGACTATAGAAGGTAATATGTTAAGAAAGTTTTTACATGTAGCCTAGCCATATTTCATTGACAAAATTAGGAACATCATTTGCTAAGCATTTCAGGTAGAAAAGAAAATTCCACCTCTGTGGAAGGAAGCACAAAGCTAACACACAGAGATCATGGAATAAAATCACTAGAACTGGACCACATTTGGGTCTCGTTCATGCTTCTTTCCTCCTTGACTCAACTATCATTTCCAGGGAGGACTGTGCAGATTTGTTTCCAAGGGCATATCTGGAACTGGTATTAGAGTCACCATGACAGAGAGTAATTAAGGAGATATGCTGCTACCTAAAGCCAAATCATGGATGCTGAAACACACTCTATGACTTCATAGAGCCCTGCCAAAGACTTAAACCATGACATGTGAAGAATTGTTATAAGAATAGTATCACTGGGATTTGAGTTGAGCCTTCAGCTTATGCTTGTGTGGATATTATAGTCATCTCTTTATGAAAGCAGAAAAACATGGGTTGAAGAAATGAGCCCACTTCCTTTATATGTCTCACCAATAGGTTACATCTCAAGATAGCAGAACACCAGCCAATTATCATTTGCGATTTTCATGACAGTTCTCATCATCTCTCACAATTAGCTAACCCTGGATGTCTGAAATGACAATCCAAATCACAATCACAGGAGAAAGAGAAAGATTTCAGAATCACATTGGTAGATCTTGGATCCCATTGTAGGCCAAAGGTAAACGTGAGTAGAAGAGTTTGGAATAAGAATATTTCCCCACAAAGCTATGTTGAAATATCAAGTCCTTGGTCCAAGAAATTAGGTCTAAAGATTGAGAAGTGTGGATTCTCTTAGAGAAAGTTGCATTTCTTAATTTTGTTTCTCTTACATTTCCTCCTTCTTTCCTTGTAATGGAAAACTTTGTAGTTAATATCATTTATCCAAGAAACAATGCAGTTTGAATACAGTAATCAGAGCTTTAAACTTACGCTAAGCTCTTTGGAAGAAAAGCATGTAACCACTCACAGTTCTAGACTGAGGAAAAATAAGAACTTTTCTACTGTTAGTTTTCCAACTTCATTTTTTTTAATCATTATTAAAAGTTTGGTAACTCAGAAATAACTTTAAAATTGTAATTTGTGAATTGGAAGTATGTTTGATTGTTTAAAGCCACATCAATATAAAATATACACATTAACAAGCCTCTGTCCCTTCTACAGGTTCAGTGTTGTGTTTTTGTACTTCTTAGGTGTTACTAAAAGGATTGTGTAAGCACTGTTCCACTAAAACTATTATGACATTCAGTCTCCATGTCCCTTAGTAGCATTTTCCATAAGGAAAACTGAATCCCAATTGCAGATACTTCACACGTTTTTCTTTCCCCTCTCTCTTAAAATCTTTCAAATCTGATCTCAACTACTTATTTAACAAATGGAAGTGATAATTTCAGTGCCCACAATCTCTAAATTCAGGTACAAAATGTCTAGTTCTTGATTTGCCACCAGGACCAAGGGATGAAAAGCCAGACACTTGTTGAGTAGTTCTCCTAGTGTAGCAAGACTATAGGAGCAAATAAATAAATATATAAATAGCATGGCTGGAATGTGGAGTAAGTCCCCTATTGTGTACAAGAAACTCACCTGAAAAATCAGGACACAGTGAAGGATGTGAGAAATGGAATTGAGGCAGATGACTGAAGTCACCTCGGAAAGATGGCAACTGACAGAGCTGGCTAGACTTTCCCATCTTTGCTCTGACTTTTTGATTTGTACCCTACACTTGATTCCAATTCTCAGAGATACAAATGACAGGCCAGTACAATTCTAATTTCCTACTCCTGTGAGACTTTATAGAAGAAAAGCAGCAGGACAGGGTGGAAAAAAAAAGGGCTTCCTGGAAGAGGAAGTTCTGTGTCAAGAAGACATAAGCAGAACTATGATTCCCACCACTACAAAATCAGAGGACAAGATGAAAACTGAGCCTATTTCCAATTCTAGGAGGCTAGTATTCTATGATGCTTAGAACAAGTAAAGCAGTTGCTCATTTGTCCCACTGAGAAAGCACAAGATGTAGATGTGCAAAGAACTGGGACCAGCCCTGAAGAGAGGTGGAAACGTGGATTGTGCGAAGTGCACAGCCCTCAAGGAGATCATCCTTACGGTCTAACTTCCATCAACTCAACTTGGGGAGTGCAGCTGGATAGCCTGTTCAAAGACTCAAAGCTGACTCTGCACCATTAGCCCAGGTGCAAAAATATAGGCAACTATGCTTATCAATGAAACTACACAGTGAAAAAAATAAATAAAAAGCAGACTTAGAATATTATCAGTAAAGTCAAACAAACATAAAAACAAGATCCCCAAAGAAAACCAAACAGAAAATCTCATCCATATCTAGGGCACACGGAGGAGGAGATGCTAGTCCAATTAGAAGCAGAGGAGACCAGCGCTCAGGGTTTTCTGCTGTGCCTTTTAACTGACTATTTGGTTAAAACTTCTCATCTGATGTCTCAGCAATGTGGTGAGTACCTGTAATTGACTGAATTCTAAAATCAATGCTGTTAAGAACCCACTGGTCTACAAAGGAAATTTAAATAGAACCCTGCTGTAAATGGATTTTAATACAGTTGTAGTTTCTCAATTGGCTATGAATATATAGTTCTTTCCTGAGGAGCAAGCTTTCCCACGCCCCAGAGGAAGGAATGTGGCACCCTGGGGACCCCACAGGACCAAATATGCACTGGCTGAGCTCTGGGGCCAGGGACTGGCAGGCAGCTGAGAGTTCTCCCTCTTTCTAGAGCAGCTGCATCACCACAGGAGGACTGAGAAGGGACCCAGGACGTGGCTGCCCACTGTCACAGCAACATGGATTCCCAGCCTCTCCCCTTTCTCCAGCTTCTTGAAGTGAGTATGGTTTCCCTTAAACAACAAAGAAAATAAAATGACAAATGACCATTATTTTTTCAGACCTCACATAAACTCTAGAAACAACATCCTGATCTGTAAACTTTAGTAAGCACATGTTTGAGATCTAGCAAACAGTACTTTTAAAGGTCTATGAGACCCTTGAAACTGAGGAAAGAAGATAGTTTTTTAGTTCAGGCATTCTAAATCAACCCTCTCAGAATATATACATTTCAAGTTCCGTGCGTGCCAACTTTGCCCTCTGTGGCTCACTGCTTGTCTGTGGGTTTTTACTTCAGAGTTGCTAAGGATAAGATGTTTGGTGTCAGAGTGCTTTAGAACAGACTAGCTAGAACCTAGACTAATCAGAAGGAGAATCTCTCTCTTTCTGATCACTAAAGAGACGGTTAACAGCATGGACACATTTTTCTGCCCACGACAGAGACTGGACTGCCTCACATTTCAGTTTAAGTTGTAACAGCCAACTTGTCAGTGAATGCCATTAGTGCAGATGTGCCACCGGCACTTGAGATGCCAGGCCACCTCAGGTCAGCTGGGGAAGAGTAGGCATTGGGTGGCAACAACTCTCAGTCATTACTGACCTGGGCTCTATTCAAACCAGTGACCTAGAAAAGAAGGGCTCCAAATCCCATTACTAATTCCACTAGCCATCAAGTCTCCCCTATGGCCTGGATCTGATCCTAAAACCCAGGTCTCCTGTTTAAATAGCATTAGATAGCAGTCTTGGAACTGGCAGGCACGGGTCTAAAAATCTGAGTGGGGAGTGAGAGGGAAGCCATGCATGTATCGAGTTGGCTTTAATACACCTTGAAGCTTCTCAGCTGCTGTAAAACTTCAAGTCTGAAATTTCCTTTAGTCAAATGCTGAAAAGGAAAGACAAGAACAGTGTTCATTCAAACAGAGCCTTGGATTTTTTTTTTTTTGAATGGTGAAAACGCACATCCTTCCAACTGAGGAATGATTAAAGGAAGCTGCTGAAAATGAGAGGGATAGATTGAGCATAGCAAGATCGAGACAGCCCCTCTCACTCATTACCTGTGCTGTTCTCTGTCCCTGTCATCAAAAGGGAACAAATTCTCTTCAGTAAAGCATAGAAATTTTGTGACTTAGGTGAAACCCCCCACAAAGCAAAGGGGATTAAAATCAGCATGTAAAGTCTTGTCCTGCATTTTAAGTGGAAAGCTCTAACTTTTCAAATAGTCCTGTAGATGGAGCTGCACTCTGCATTTCTGAGATCTCGGCCTTAACAATGAAGCAATTGTTTCCTGTCTCCCCTTTGCAACTCCTGCCTCTTTTGGTTCTTTCTGGTTGCATGTTCTATTTATTTTAATGTATACCTTTGTGTAAAGCCTGTCTCTGAGTGGCTAGATACCCAGTTGATATGTGGCCTCTGAGGGGGAAAAGGGAGTGCAGCCCATTCCCATGACATCTTGTGGCTTTGTAGAGCCAAAAAAACCTTCTCAGGAACACCTAATCCTTGGGCTCCATCCAAGTACCACAATCTCTCTGTACAACTGACATGGGCCACGTGGGACCCTTGAGAGTTTTAGGTGTGTCTCTCTGAAGTCAGCCTCGGCCAAGCATGAGGCAAATGTGCCCGACCAAAGAAAATAAATTATGTGGACTCCAATTTTCAGCAGTTATGAAGTATTGAATTACACATGCAAAGAATTCGCTCTGGGATTAACCCTTTGGAATCGAAACACAATCTTGTCCCTGAGTCTACAAGGCAGCGTGGTCTGTGTAAGGCCTGCCTTTTGAAACACAGAGGTTATGGCCCCAAAGGCAGAGGAGTTCAGGCACGGGACACACACTTAGTAAATTGTTCCTGAGACAGGGACAGGGTGTATGTCTGCTCTGTCTCAGGCTCTCCTGGTCATTGTGTGGTTTTGATAGCTATACAAACTTGAGAGGTGCATTGTAAATGTCCCTTGAGCATTTAATCAGAATGTTTTAGACTACTTCACACAGCCTGAAGCTGCTTCCCCACTCAGATTCAGGGAAGTGGTTAAGAGCCTTTGCAACTTAACTGAAATCACCCGTCCAGAACTCCTGAAATGGCATTTGTCCTCCATGACTCAGGAGCAATAGAAAAGGACATCCTGCCCTGCCCTGCCCTGTCAAGAATTCCTGGTCCCCACAACCCACTGAAGCACAGAGCTGTTAGTACATGCTGTGGCTGCAATGTAACACATAAACCTTGTAGCACAAAAATAAAACTGTTTATTTCTCCTTTAGAACTATTTATTTACCAAATGACCAGAGAAAGCATATATCTAACAAAAACAGGAATAAATCAATCTTGAAGAACTTTAAAAAAAAAACAACTTTAACAAAGTTAACTTTTCAGTAAACTCTGTGTCTGAAGTACGAGAAGCTGGATTTCCCGAAATATGTATCTAGCCTCTTCCTCTGAGACTGAGCTCAGAAGAGGGTGAGCTACGGGAAGGACACCACATTATTTAGGGACTAGCAAATTATGTCTCCTTACTGATCTGTCACTTTCCTTCCTTACATGCACTCTTGGAAGAAAAGAAAACTGTGCAATGATATCCCCAATGGACACCGTGGAAGCCATCCAGTTGCCTCATTTTAACCGGTGAAGAAATGGGGGTTGGCAAAGTTTCCAAGAGTAACTAATAGCCACAGAGCCAGGAGAAAATGCCTCCCACCTCCCTGTGTAAGTGGATGTTTCCAAACCGAATCCTAATTAGAGAAACATGCCCTTTAGATTTCAGATGCTCTTGCTTGTTAGAGAAGTGATACCTATCCTTTAAAATACTTGCTATGTGTGCTACATGGAATTTTTTTTAGTGCATGTAAAGACTGGCTAAGATTGTTTTGGTGATAAGTGGATAAGTGTGTATGTGTGTGTGTGTGTGTGTGTGTGTGTGTGTGTGTGTGTGTGTGTGTGTGTGTGT